>CM076404.1:6202419-6262419 GCA_038363315.1 Mugilogobius chulae
AGTTCCTCAAAAGATCAGTTTGGTTGTCTGGATTTTTGTCTATCTTTGCGTGGCTTACTAGAAGTCCCAAAGATCTGATCCAGAATCTGAAAGTTAAATGCTTTTCTTCTCCATTGTCCTGCACCTGAGGCCTGAGGCCTGTATTTCAGGTGCACATGGTCAAGAGGAACTCCAACTTCCCCAGTGTGTGGACTGCTTCCGAGTCCTGCCAAAGCTTGAAGAGAGTGAATTGAGTTGTGTTGGCTCCTTCTGGCTAGAAGTCCCTCCCACTTTTGGCGGGAAGATTGTCCAATCAGCTTGGAGCTTGTGTGTGTTTCTCGGGGGATGGAGGCCAGATCGGGTCTCGGCTTTGTATCTGAAGTCTGAACAGCTCAAGGCCCTTTGAATAACATGTATAGTTTATACACACATTATTGACATCGTCACACTTTGTACATGGCTATTCATCCTGTGAAAAACAGTTCTGAATTAGTAGTCTTTCTCCCAAAACCCTGGTTTTATCAGTTCGAAGTTGCTAGCTTGAGTCATCAATCAAACTTAACGCATGATGCACATTCTTGTGCGGGTGAGGGGTAGCTGCATCAGTGTCTTCTCCTTCTTGCAGAGGATCGATCCACAAGTGGTAGAATGCTGAAAATTGTCAGATGATCAGATGTGCAGTGAATGTTTCACTACATAACTTATTCTACCCAAAAACTGCACAAACATAAAAAAAAAGTCCAGGGATTCCTCTTGTTTGTGCATTCTGTGCTGTCAGTGTTTATAATTCATAAACCTCCTCGATTCTGACAAAAACAAGCGGATATTTTGGCCAAATAAACTTTATGTTCACTGCAAATATAAATGCAATGTCTAAGACAGAAATAACCGTTTCAACTGAACTATATATACTGTCTACACCTCACCTCAGTGTGCCTTGGTGGTGCTTGTGTTATGCGTAGCACTAGGAGGTGGGATACCCGGGTTCAAATCCCACATGAGTAAATTTTATTGTTCTTTTTTTTCTGCACTCATACATACATTAAATAAAGAAACAGTGTTTGTTTTGTGGTTTAAAATGATAATACAATGTTAAGAAAGTAGGATTCTTAAAGTATTCAATTTGAATATCTGCTACAAACACAAAAGTCTTAAGAGTCTACAGAGTATGATGACTGGAGTCAAACTCTCTTCATACCAGAGTTCGGTGCATTATCCACTCAACCACTTGACATCAGACTTTAAACAGAGAGTCACAGATACTGTGGCTGCATGAACACGCCGCGGTTTGAAAGCTGCAAGTTGGTCTAATTTCAATTAAAAAAGCGGCCACCGCGAGGCGTCTGGCCTCTGGTGTGAAAGCACCTTTAGGATTTGTGAGCGACCAGCCTGAAGCCAGTGTAATGCCTGTACCTGACCAGAGTGTGGCGCTGTGACACTGACGCAAAAACTCACAAAACTAGAGGAAGACTAGACACTGAGCATGTGCAGGAAAGTTACTGAATGTTAACAGAGTATTCTTTTAAACTGATCAAACATTCTGAATGAACAATGTAGACTTGAGGTAAAAGACTTACTTGAGACTTGCAAAAGGTAATGTTTATTAAGGACAATGTACTGTCACAGGTTGGAGTTTTATTGTAAAAATTTGTATTTTAAAAGGTCGAGCTAAAAGAAAACAGACAGAATAAAAAATGAAGTGAGGGTTAAAAATGGTGTAACCAATAAAAACAAAGTCCATAATAAAAAATATAAATAATTTATTACAATAAAAAGAATAGTTAATAAAATAAAAACAGTAAAAGGGCCCATTAAAAACAAAATAAAAAGGAAGCAGCATCGTCTTCTTCGTCTCGTCACGGTCTTCCTCCTGCAGGCAGGGGGCCGGACCTGGACACAGAGCACACACACACACACACCCAGCACCGAAGGCGGCCATATCTTGTTCAAACCACCATTACTGTCCCGGTACTTACAGGCTGTTGTCTCACTTCGTGGTGGTCTATCCCGGTCCATTCTGCTGGCTGCTGGGTCTTTGGGTGGAGACGCGCCTCTGTCCCCGGCGCAGCGCCGTCCTGGCCATCCCCGGCGGTCCTGCAAACAAAGAGCACAACACACGAGGTTCCAGCCATAGGCTTTCCAATGAACACCACTACTACAGTGCAAGACACTTACAGCGGAGGCAGGATTCCTCATCCTGCCTCTACGCTTCCAGACTTCATGGTGTTCGCTCCTCTCGTGGGCCGTCTCCCTTCCTGGCTCTGTGTCCGGTCCGGTCCCGTCTCGGTCTGGTCACACGTCTGCTGCTCTGTCGTCCTTCGACCGTACCCGTCCGGGTACCCTGGGTCCCCGTTACCCCCGGGTCCCTGCCATCCTCCTCCGTTGTCGTGCCTCTTTTTTCTGTCACCTTCCAGTCCTCTCTTTTTAAAACAATCAATTTGCCGCCAACCACAGGTGCACTGATTGCGCCTGGGAGGAGGCTTCCGTTTCCAAAGCAACCGGGGGGGGGGGGGGGGGGGGGGGGGGTAAAAGGCTAAACAGTCTTAAAAACACAGCAACAACATGCAAAGATAAAAACACACAAAATAAAAGCAACTTAAAACCCCATCCCACTTGCCTTCTCACAGTACAATTACATGAAGCACAAAGGCAGAGATGCTTGTTCCAGATTGTAGCTTACAGCTAATTTTCATCTGTAGTCCTGGGGAGGCACATTGGACATGTTTTTAGAACCATGACTTGATCCCACCTCTGCAGGAGATGCACTCGGAGTAGACAAAGCCTCAGTACTGAGGTATCCCAGGCATGTTCCACCAGGAGGACGGCCCAAAGAAGACCCAGGACTCACTGGAGGGACAATGGGCCTCATTCATGGAAATCTTCTTGAAAATTGTTCGTAACTTTAAGAGGCTGCTGAGAAAACTACGCCAGATTCACGACGTGTTCATATGGAGCTAAATTCCTCCTTAACAACCTTTACGCCAAATTCACCAAACTCCAGCTGCTGCAGGTCTATTAAAGAAGTCTTTTTTTTTTTTTTTTTAGCATAACTGATGACTTTTTTGTTTCTCAAATTGTTTTATATATAATAATTTGCAAAAATAAATTACCTACAATCATGCAAGTATTACACTTTTTCACTGAAGTATATAAGAAATACAATTCTGAAAAAGTTGATTTTGTTTTGTTCTGCTTTGTTTTTACAGACAAACATTTTTAGTGAAGAACAAATTTTGTGAAAACCAAACATGTTAGACAGCCTGTAAACAGCTCTTAAAAACAAGAATGTGTCATGAATGAGACCAAATGTCCCTAGACTGGCCAAAACCCAAGAACTGCTGTTCTATAGCTCTTTTAAGCTTATTGTGGTGAATAACTCTGACCTCTGAATGCATTAGAGAAGTTAGCAAAGCATGTAACTAACAGTGAGTTTAAAATGAAATGAGTTTACATTTTTAGGCCAAACTCAGAACAAATCTATGACCTAAACCACAGTTTCAGGAGGATGTTCTCATCGGTGGACACACACACTGAGCAGATCCCAGACATTTTCAATGGGACCATTGGGACCATCTCTGCAAAGTCCAACAATGATGTGAGTGCATCATTCGACCCGAGCTTTAAGCACTGATCCAACGAATGGCTGATATGGTGGAATACAGTCAGCGCGAAGGTGATTACGGATGGTTCTGGAGACACTGGCCTGTGGTGTGTCCCAATGGTCTCGACTGTGGACCTGGTGGAGGCTGAACCTGTCCCGGAGATGTGCGGGGGGGCGGTTGGTCTTGTGCAGCGGTCGTTACACGGGGGCCACCAGTACGAGGGCGGTCGTTAGAGGAACAAGACGACTAATGGTAGAGCGGTGACTCCAAACACCCTGGAGACACAAGACAACAGCGTCCATAGCTCCATCCCTCTCTGGTTGAGACAATCGTGGCATCGTGAAGAAGTGTGTTTTTGGATTTTGGAGAAGACTTGAGCACAGTTAACCAGCGGTAAAAGTCAACTCTGAGTTTCAAACATGAGTTTGTGTGAATAAACGACCCTGTAATGCACTCTTTATGGTTCACACAATCAGTCAAGTCTGTCTTCAGCGCTCTATGAACTCAAATCATGATGCTAACCCATTTTTACAAATGTATTTTTTTCTAAGGAATTTTTAAAAATTAAAATGTTGCGTTTCTTTTTTCCTTGAGTGTACATATGTATATCCAGTCTGCACCAAGAGCGACTATTAACCTGTATAAAGAGAGGTAGCTCCTGGTCTGTGAATAGATTTGGGCTGCAGGCTGACTCTTGCAGAGAAGTTGAGACTTGACTTGATCTCATGGTGAAAGTCTTGTCAACATCTGAGGCAATGTTTTTGACAGTAAAGCCATGTTAAAACACACTCACAAACTCCCCAAAAGTCACCTTCCCTTCCTCCTTATCCTTCAATAAATCACGTGGCTCTTCTTCCCAGCGCTGATGACCCTTCTCCTTTCAACTCCCGTCTGTGTTTCTTCCTCCTGGTGCCAAACGGAGACCTCCTGACTTCTGCTTTTACTGCTCTGTCATGTCGCGGCACAATTTACTTAACATATTGTGAACACACAGTAGACCTCACTTAACGTCCGCGCTCGTAAAACACACACCTTCAACCAACTATTCCAACAACCGCCTAGCTTTAGCGTCGGCCATTTTGTTAGCCCCGCTTTTTCTTTCTTTTTACGACTCTTGTTTACGATCGGCTCAAACTCGCTCCAGCTGTTTTTTTTTATCCGGCGCGTTCGTATGAAGCTGTAAAACGCAACACGTGGAGGTATATTTTCCATAGCTTCCATAAGTGTGAGTTTAACGCGCGCATATACATTTACGGGAGGATTTCAAAAGCGTTTTACGGTGTTTTCGTGGAGGCGGGATGAAGCCGTTAAAATAAAAGACGACGCGCTTGACGGACGGACGTAAAAACCTGCCCGTCTCGTGTTCGAGTTCGTAAATAAAAGTGGGAAAGGTTAAAAACGAGATGCTACGGTGGCCCACGGGGACGTATCAGCTACGTTTTGGGATGAGGAATAGAACGACGTAGGAGAGGTTGAAATAGATCTTTTGTACCGTGTGATTAAATTTGTTGCGGACAATCTTTTTGATAAAGAAGAAACAGCTGTAACTAATGGCAACAAGCATGAAATCTGGCTTTTGGCGTTCATTTTTAGCTTTAAACAAAGACAATAATAATAACAAAATGTCCTAAACTAAACATATAAGGCAACACAGGTTTGTTTAAACACTGACAGAGGCATGTTCCATTTAAATTTGCTTTTTATTTTGCAAGAGTAGTTTTTATATTTGATTGTACTTAGAATGTCCTTATTTTGTTATTTTTAATGTTCTACACAAATTTAGTTACATATTGGCCACTTTTACATGATGTTTCTTAATTCCGAATTAATTATTCCTAATTAATTAATTCGGAATTAAAATATTTTCCTTCAAGTTTACATGGAAATAATAAATTCCGAAAAAAAGGTTTACATGTTAAACACGCTAAATCAGCTTGATCTTATTCCGCTTAACGTCTGGGTTAGAAAGAGAGAGGAAAGGGAACGCACATACGTCATTACGTAATTACGTCTACCGGAAAAACACACATCCGATGGATACGAGATACCGGCTTGTGGCTTTTTTATCACCTGGGATTGTTGTAACGCCACGGACGCAATGATACTAACTTTTTTTGGAGTTGTTCCGATGAAAGTCTTTAAGCAGCAGCTGGAGAATCACATCATCAGCTCCACGTCATGTTCTTTGAGCGGAGGAAAAGTAGTTCCAGTTTCCACTTGTTTGGGATCAGAGCAGCGTCTCTCTCCGCGTACATGACGTACCTTCCTTGTTCAAAACTTTCCGCTGCCTCTGCGAAAAGGTGAGTGTTTCGTGTTTTCTCCCACCCACTCTTTTCATTATTTGTAGCTACTGTAGCGCACTTAAATACAAAACAAAACATGTCCGTGCCGCCATCTTGCAGTGCGTCATCGCCGTCAGAAAGACAGCGTGCGCGCATTCGCAGTGTGAACGGAATTATTTTTATTCCGAATAAAACGGTACATGAGAAAGGAATAAACTTTTTATCAGGAATTAAGTGTTTACATGGTCTTTTTAAAGCGGAATTTATTTTAATTTAGAATTAAATTATCTTTTTTCGGAATTAAAGCCGTCATGTAAACGGGGCAAATGTCACAGTCATCATGATTTAGTTCTGTTTAGAGTTCAGTTCTTTCACTAGTTAATTCAGATTACATTACCCTGGACGTTAATTCATTGACCAAAGATTTGAACTGACATTCAGGAACAAACTGGACAGGAACAACAGAAAGGAACAAGATGATAGTAGGGCAGCCAGACCACTGTACACCATCCGCCTCAACCTGAACAACTTATAAACCAGCTTTGAAGAACTCCAGCCCTGTCGAGATTGGACCCCCCTTGTTTAAAGTTTAGTGGGAGAAAATCAGTAATATTTTTTTATTTTCATATTACTTTTGCTAACCCGCACCCAAGCCCCAATCCTAAACTTGGCCTTCAAATTATGCCTAAACTTTGCCTAATTATATGTCAACGCTGGAACGCTGGAAGCTTGCTACGTCACACACAGTCACAAAAGTTAGTGAGGGGGTCCAATCTCGACGGGAATCCAATATCAACACCACACCGCCTGACCAGCTACAACAAACGCCCTGGTTCCTCAAGGCTGCACTTGGTCAAAGTGATGTGTGGAGTCACGTGACATGCAGTGAGCGGTGCGGCGCGAGGCAGCAACCACTCACCAGACTGTACACAGCATAGCAAGACCAAACGTGGTGAAGACCAGTCGACCACCGAAAACGGAAGTGAGAGAGAGCGAACAAGTGAAAGCAGTAGACTTTTATAGTATACTATAGGTCTGGCGTCATCTACTGTCAGATCTGTAAAGTGCATACATACTGCCACACCAATATATAACTTACTATAACCCGGTGAAGGCCGAGGGTCCAGAGATTTAGCAGAGAAAAGTTAAAATGACCGCAGATTTGGTAACAATACCCACAATTTCTCGCCTCAAATGGTCTCAATGTTTAGATTTGACTCTTATAAACCGTTTTAAAAATGCAACAAGCCTCTCTCTCTCTCTCTCTCTCTCTTTCTCTCTCTCCTTCTCTTTCTCAGTGATCTGTTTACGAGCAAAACAAAGCCTGCAAACAAGCGAGAGCTGGAAGCGCTTTGGGGCGTTAAAAGTGTCTTTTTGTCCACCAAAGCCTTGACTTGAGTCTGAGCAGCTTAGAAGCTTATTGAGGCGTCAACAGCATAAATAACTGGCGAAATTTAACGACCGTTTAGGCGAATTTAGACGCAAATAAGCTGTCCGGTGTGAACGCAGCATTAGTGTTAAGTAGCTTTTGCAGTAGATCATATTTTTTACAACACACAAAGATTATTAAGACATGGATAAAGGTAAGTTTTTTTCCCTTATAAAGGCCCCGGTCAAAAAAGTCACCAAGAATGTACATTATAAGATAGGTACAGGGGCGTCCTCTGGAATGTCAAAACACTTTATGAGGTGTGATGGGAAGAAACTAATGTTGTTTGTTTTGGTACCCATGATGGCCCTGCTCTAAAAGCTCTTTCACACCAACACAACCCCCAGTCGATGTCGGTAGGTGGAGTGATGCAGCATCTGTTCTATTTTGAGGCGCATCGATTTAAAAGAAAATCCAAACAAACATGATCCAAACAGCTATCTGAGCTTGTGTCTAATGTAATGCTTGATGAAAATGACAAAATGTTAGCTGCGCATGAGTAGTTATCAAACTCTGACGGATGTGGATTAAGCTCAACTTCTATGTTCCGCCATAGTCCAGACTTTGTGCTGCGGTCGCTGCAACTCCTCCGTCTTTGTTTTTTCCTCGGATCAAATAGACATTCTCCCGTTCGAACCCGGGTAAATAACAACAACCCATGCTTGGCAACTGGCGACGCAGACTCTACATACAAGTCTTACAAAAACTCTCTCAGAAACGTCCCATTCACACCAAACACGTGAGCCGCCTGTCAGAGTCGCCAAACTGGTTCAGACGGGCTTTGATTCAGTCTTGAGTTGTCTCTTATCCATATTTTAGCAAAGTTACAAACTGAGACTGTCTATACAATGGATATATTTAGCAGTAGTAATCCAACACTTTTTTGGGTTAAACCAGTTTAAATAAAGATTGGTCATGTTCCAAATAACAAGGCCCATGAAAAGTTCTTAAGGAAGCATGAAAACTTCTGCAACAGTTGTACCAGAAAGGCTTTAGTGTATTTTCATGGTCTGCACATATTTAATTCGCGTTATGACATTGCCACTGACTTTAATCTCTGCCCACTGCCCCAGCTCTGATTATTGTTAGAATAATCGTTTCCTCGGAGCGGTTTAGGAAAGAGTTTTATAAAACGTTTGGACTCTGGATGCACGGAAAAGCCCAAACTTCCTGAACAGACAAAGTGGGGCCGAGCCAGAGTCCAACCTGCGCCTTTAGAAAACAATGAGAGGAGGAAGAGGGAGGGAGAGAGGAGAGGGAGAGAAGAGAGGGAGGGAGGAGAGAGGGAGGGAGGAGAGAGAGGGAGAGGAGAGAGGAGAGGGAGGAGAGAGAGGGAGGGAGAGAAGAGAGGGATGGCGGAGAGAGAGAGAAAGAGAGGGAGAGAGAGGGAGGGAGAGAGAGAGAGGAAGAGGGAGGGAGAGAAGAGAGGGAGGGAGAGAGAGAGGAAGAGGGAGGGAGGAAGAGAAGAGAGGGATGGAGGAGAGAGAGAGAAAGAGAGGGAGAGAGAGAGGAGAGGGAGGAGAGAGAGGGAGGGAGAGAGAGAGGAAGAGGGAGGGAGAGAAGAGAGGGAGAGAGGGTGGGAGGAGAGAGAGAGGGGGGAGAGAGAGGAGAGAGAGAGAGAGAGGAAGAGGGAGGGAGAGAAAAGAGGGATGGAGGAGAGAGAGAGGAGAGAGGGAGAGGAGGAAGAGAGAGAGAGGAAGAGGGAGGGAGAGAAGAGAGGGAGAGAGGGTGGGAGGAGAGAGAGAGGGGGGAGAGAGAGGAGAGAGAGAGGGAGGGAGAGAAGAGAAGGAGGGTAGAGAGGAGAGAGAGGGGGAGGGAGAGAGAGGGGGAGGGAGAGAGAGGGAAAAGGAGAGAGAAGGGGGGGTGAGAGAGAGGGAGGGAGAGAGAGAAGAAGAGAGAGGGAGGGAGAGAGAGGGGGGGCGGAGAGAGAGAGAGAAAGAGGGATGGAGAGAGAGGGAGGGAGAGAGAGAGAGGGGCAAAGAGAGAGAAAGAATAGAGAGAGAGGCTGAGGGAGAGAGAGATGGTGGGGATGGAAGGGATGGAGAAAAAGAGAGGAAAGAGAGAGACAGATAGAGTGAGGGGGAGAGAGAGTGGAAGGGGAGAGAAAGAGAAAGAAGGAGGGAGGGAAAAAGTGAGTGGAAGAGTGAAGGGAGTGAGAGGGGGAGAGAGAAAAAGACAGGAGAGCGAGAGAAAGTCAGAGAGAGAGAGGAGAGAGAGAGAGAGAGAATGGCATTTGTGTTGGGTTTGGACCGGTGCCACTGAAATTCCTCAAACTACAATCCACTGGCCTCATGTAAAGGTCTTTGATAAGACTTTAAACTGAGCGACTCCAGGAAACGACAGGAAAACGATCATGTAGAGAGAGAGAGGAGGAGGGGGTGAGAGAGGGATTTTTCTCACGTTTTTTTTTTTTTATGGTTCACACAATATAAAAGGTGTAGCCGCTCAGTTTATATTCACATGAATCAGACTCTCATTTGTCTTTTCACTTTAAATAAGATAAGATATGTTTTTGGTTCCACAATGTAATGGGGGAATTCCTTGTTAAAGGTCCTACAGGCCAAGGTTTTCCAAACGTTTGAGAGCCCAGGACCCTCAAAATAACCTCACTAGCAAAATGAAAGAGAGACAATCAAGTCCCAAGTCTGCATTCAGACCGGACAGTGTGTTGTCGTGTTTGCGTCCATTTTCAATGCTAAGTCAATGTAAACCTGCGTCTTGAGTGTTCAAGTGTTCGCGTATTGGCGTCTGGGACATTCGTTAACGCGTGTTTAGGCATCTGAAAACGAGGAATCTTGCGGATTGGAAGCTCAAACCTGCGTCCGCCGCAGGAGTTGGGAAAATCCATCTTTCACGCGTTGGAAGTCGGCGTCAGCCAATCAGAGACTCCACTCCTGTGACATGTGACATGTTGTTCTCCTCTCACATCACAAGAGGAAAAGGACAACTGTTTACCCAAGTTTTTTAATAACTTTTTTTACGAAAGGTCGCTTGTTTGGGGCTTTTCTCAAAGACTTGGACGTTTGTTGCTTTGAAAATCTGGAGACACAGCAAAATAAACAACATACATGATCTGGACTGAAAATGCTCGTTGCCGTGTTTAAACCTGCTGCACGACGGGAGGAGCCAAGGAAGACAGAGACAGCAAAAAGACACTGTCTGGAGGAGGAGAAAGTATGTGATCGGGTAAGCTCCATTTTATAAATGCAATGATCTGTCTACGAGCAAAACAAAGCCTACAAACAAGCGGGAGCTCGAAGAAGCACTTTGGGGCGTTAAGGCCCGTGCAGGCAGGACGCGATGAGCAGCAAATGTCGCTTAAAATCCCATTTATGTGTATGTGTCTGTCAGCGGAGGAGTGCCCTGATGTTCCGCCGACCAGAGCGAAGAAATGACAGCTTTGTGAGAGGCTGCTGCGCCCGCTGCTGATGGATTTTTTTTTTTCAACTGGAGCGAAGCGAATAGAGATCACAGGGCTTCCTTTGACAAAGTTAACAAGGACACAGTGGTGTTTTGAGCTGATTCCAAGAGGATTAGTCCATGATCGCTTATGCAGCAAGCTTTGAGTTCGCGTCTCCTCGCTCCATCGGGCGAAGCTCCAGCGACAGATCTGCACGGGCCTTAAAAAGTGTCTTTTTGTCCACCAAAGCCTTGACGTTGGCTTTGGTGGCTTTGGTGGCTTTGATTGGGGCGTTTTGGACACCTTGGGCGTCAGCTTAAGAAATGTTTGGCATCAAAAAACGCTTTTATGCACGAATTCTGGCGCAAATACACTGTCTGCGAACGCAGCATGAGGGACAAAAGTCAAGTTCTCTCCCTCGCGCTCATAAGCAGTCCACACACAGAGGATCTCTTCTGCTGCAGTTAGCACAGGTGGCCCGAGGAAGAGAAGTCTGCTGGACTGACAGAGAGACAGAGACGAGTCTGAGCTTTGTCTGGTTTTTAAATCATCCAAAAAGACCCAGGAATCCCAGAGATACAATACAGATACAGCCTGTTAAAGACTTCAGACCGCTAACACCTCATTAAATATGTGTGTAGAGAATCAGCGCTCGATCAGCGACGATGTGCGAACTATTCCACACGTGTCTGTGACGTTTACTTTGGAAAGTTTAAAAGTTTGGGTGGGGTTATATTGTTTTTTCCATCCCAAGGGAGTCAGAAATGTTTGAGAAGCACTGGGTTAAGATAAAAAATATAAACATTAAGCCTGAATAGCAACATAATTGTACTGTGTTTGTCACATGGAAGTACAATATATCCATAATACACACTGTAAAAAATCAAATGCACTTTAACTTAAAAATGTAAGTTCAGTTTCTGCCTTAAAGTTTTATGTTGATTAAACTAATGTTTGTGAGTCATCTGACATTCTCTTTTTTAATTTTCCTCTCTCTCTCTCTCTCCCTTCTTCTCTCTTTCTTCTCTTTATTTTCTCTCTTTTTCTTCTCTCTTCTCTCTCTCTCTTCTCTTTCTTTCTTTCTCTCTTCTTCTCTCTCTCTCTTCTATCTCTATTTCTTTCCCTCTCTTCTCTTCTCTATTTCTTTTCCCCCTCTCTCTCTCTTCTTTCTTCTCTCTCTCTTTCTTGTCTCTTATTCTTCTCTCTCTCTTTCTCTATTTCTTCTCCCTCTCTCTCTCTTTCTTTTCTCTCTCTCTTTCTTCTTCTCTCTTTCTCTTCTCTTTCTTTCTTTCTTTCTTTCTTCTCTCTTTCTCTATTTCTTCTCCCTCTCTCTCTCTCTTCTCTTTCTTTCTTCTCTCTTCTCTTTTCTCTATTTCTTCTCCCTCTCTCCCTCTCTCTCTCTTCTCTTTCTTTCTTTCTTTCTTTCTTTCTTTCTTTCTCTTTCTTCTCTCTTTCTTCTCTCTCTCTCTCCTCTTTTCTTTTCTCTCCCTCTTTCTTTCTTCTGTTCTCTTTCTCTCTCTTCTCTTTCTTTCTTCTCTTTCTTTTCTCTCTCTCTCTTTCTTCTCTCTCTCTCCTCTTTCTTTTCTCTCTCTCTTTCTTTCTTCTCTCTTCTCTTTCTCTCTCTTTCTTTCTTTCTCTTTCTGTAACTTAAAAGTTTAAGTTGTAAATCTTTGACTCACATTGTCAAGTTATATCAACATAAATAATTAAGTCAGTTTAACTTTTTGGCCTTAGGATTTTTAACAGTGCATCCACAATATGATCAGGGCTCCTCTTGGATTTCTTAAACGTTATTGATGGGTTTCAAATACTGTTTCAAGTGCCACATACTGTACGGTAAAGCTACATATGAGTCTATAACATCCAGGCCTTAGGGGACTCTGGTCACATTTGCAGCAGATGTCCAAGTCATTAAATACAAGTCCTCTAGACTCTGATCACACTGGTGTTTACAGTCAGACAGGACTGTTTACACCTCAAACTGGTTCATTTCTGCACAAACATTGTCAAAAGTCAAAAAAAAGCCAAAAAGTTGAATTAACTTAAATCTTTGTGTTGATGTAACTTGATAATATGAGTCAAAGATGTTCAACTTGGACTTTTAAGTTATAAGAGAGAGAGAGAGAGAAAGACAGAAGAAAGAGAGTAAATGAGAAAATGAGAAGAGGTTGAGAGAGAGAAGAGAGAAGAAGAGACAGAGGGAGAGAGAGAAGCGAAAGTAAAAGAGAGAGTGAGAAAGAAAGGGTTGAGAGAGAGGGGAGAAGAAGAAGAGAGAGAAAGCGAAGATAGAGAGAGGGAGAGAGAAAGAGAGGGGGGTAAAGGGAGAGAAAAAAAGGGATGAGAGAGAGAGGAAGAGAGAGGAGCGAGAGTAAAGGAAAGAGTGATAAAGAAGGGGTTGAGAAAAGAGGAGAGAAGAAGAGAGTGAATGAGAAAGGGAAAAGAGCGAGAGAGAGAGTAGAGGGAGAGAGAAAGGGATGGGAGAGAAAGAAAGGGAAAGGAGGGAAAGACCGGTAGAGGTAGAGAGAAAAAGGGAAGAGAGAGGAAGTGAGAGGAGTGAGAGTAAAAGAGAGTGAGAAAGAAGGGTTGAGAGAGAGGAGAAAAGAAGAGAAAGAGTGAGAGAGAAGGGGAAAAAGAGATGGAGAGAGAAAGAGTAGAGGGAGAGAGATAAGAAAGAAAGGAATGAGAGAGAAAGAGAGGGAGATAGAGAGAGGAGATAAAAAGAGAGAGAAACGGGAAGAAAG
Organism: Mugilogobius chulae; assembly: GCA_038363315.1. Taxonomy (NCBI): domain Eukaryota; kingdom Metazoa; phylum Chordata; class Actinopteri; order Gobiiformes; family Gobiidae; genus Mugilogobius; species Mugilogobius chulae. The sequence continues at coordinate 6,215,853 of CM076404.1, forward strand.
AGTAGGAAAGAGAGAGAAAGGGATAAGAGAGGAAGAGAGATGAGCGAGAGTAAAAGAGAGTGAAAAAGGAGGGGTTGAGTGAGAGAGAGGAGAAAAGAAGAGAGAGTGAGAGAAAGGAAGAGAGAGAGGGAGAAAGGGATTAGAAGGAGAGGACGAGAGAGGAGTGAGAGTAAAAGAGAGAGTGAGAAAGAAGAGAGTAAGTGAGGGAGAAAGAAAGAAAAGAGGGAGAGAGAGAGAGAGAGAGAAAGGGTAGAGAGGGAGAGAGGGTAGAGGTAGAGAGAAAAAGGGATGAGAGAGAGGAAGAGAGAGAGAAAGAAGGGGTTGAGAGAAAGAGAAAAAGAGAGTGAGAGAGAAAGAGAAGAGAGAGATGGAGAGAGAGTAGGGGAGAGAAAGGCATGAGAGAGAAAGAAAGGAAGAGAGGGAGAGAGAGGAAAGAAGAAGAGAGAGAAGGCAAAGATAGAGAGTAAAGGGAGAGAAAAAAGGAATGAGAGAGAGAGGAAGAGAGAGGAGTGAGTCATGTGCCTACCAACTAGCACAGGTCTTTACAAAGATTTTTAACTTATCGCTTGCTCTGGCCACGGTACCCACCTGTTTAAAGACAGCTATAATCATTCCAGTGCCCCAAACAGTTAAATATAACCTGTTTGAATGATTATAGACCAGTGGCGCTTACTTCTGTGGTCACAAAATGTCTCGAGAGGCTTAAAACATTTCACCCTGGAGAGACTCAGACAACAAAAGTGTGTTAGAAGATTCTTTATTGAATACATGACTTTGGCGGTCAGACCCCAGCAGAAGACATGGCGATGATTAGCACGGCCAGATTAAGTCGATTAGATCTGGAATATATGTCTTCCCCCAGGGCTGCACACTGGTGGTGGTTAGAGGAATAAACTAGGGGCGAAGATGATGATGCAGAGGAGACCAAGGGCGATGAAGGTGGTCCAAAAAGTGGCCAATGAGGATAACATCCCCTGTCCTTAGACCCTCCTTCTAGGCAAGGAAAAACTCCAAACCCAGTAGGGAAAATGAGAAACCTCGAGGAGAACCACAGTGAAGGAGAGATCCACTCCTATGGACGGACAGGCTGTAGATGTGACTGGACTGACATGCCTCCATAGCTGGTTAGTGTTCGAGTGTAGACCCAGAGTCCATCAGCAGAGGAAAAACAACTCATCTGGCAGGATGACAACAGCCTTTACGGGAGGAGACGGGGAGGAGGTGGGGCGCAGCACGGCTGATCGATGAATGAGCAAGAATGAATGGTCTGCATGTGGCCTTATATGTTGTAGTCAGGGGCTGATTGGGAGCAGAGCTGCAGCTGGAGGAGGAGGTGTGGCTGCTGATGAGGGACAGGGAACAGGTGAGCTCGTTGGGTGAGGGAGCAGACAGTCTTCCAGGCTGAATTTACGCCAGCTCCATATAAAAGCCAGATTACCTGCAGATCTCGATCCATATCAGTTTGCTTACAGAGCACGCAGATCAACAGAAGATGCCATCATTACTGCCCTTCATACAGTGCTGCAACATCTAGACCAGAAAGGGATATATGCTAGACTGTTATTCATTGATTACAGCTCTGCATTTAACACCATTGTTCCAAGCAGACTGATAATGGAAAACTTTTAAACCTAGGGCTGAAGAGCTCGCTCTGTATGTGGATCAGAGACTTTTTAACAAAAAGACCACAGGCAGTCAGGCTTGGACAACATCTGTCATCCACTGTGACCCTCAGTACAGGAGCGCCGCAGGGCTGTGTCCTGAGCCCTCTGCTCTATTACTGGTACACAGTTGACTGTACAGCCAGGCATTCTTCAAACACAATAATTAAATTTGCCGACGACACAACAGTGGTGGGACTGATCATAAATAATGATGAGGAACCTTACAGAAATGAAATCGAAAACCTGTTAGAGTGGTGTGTAGCCAACAACTTAACTCTTAATATTAAAAAACCACAGAGTTAGTGATTGACTTTAGGAGGGGAGGAAGGGCCTGTTCTTCCATTAAAATCAAGGAGAAGAAGTAGAGCAGAGTCCCAAGTTTTAAATTCCTGGGGACTCACATTTCTGAGGACCTCACATGGACATTAAACACCACTGCCATAGTGAAGAAGGCGCAGCTTCGGACATTAAGAAACATCAATCTGTCTGCAGAGCTGCTGGAAGCTTTTTATCACTGCTGCGTGGAAAGTATTTTAACGTACTGCTTAGCAGCATGGTACGCTAACTGTTCAGAGGCAGATCGGAAATCCCTCCAAAGAGTCGTCAACACCTCACAGAAGATCATCGGGAGGTCACTGCCACCTCTGGAGGACATCTTCAGGACGCGTGCCTACGCAGAGTTAACACCATCCTGGAGGACCAGACCCATCCGTGTCATCAGTTCATCTCTCTGTTGCCGTCTGGACGCAGATTTTAGATGCATTAAAGCGCGAACATCCAGACTCAAAAACAGCTTTGTACCTAGAGCCATTATTGAACTGAACTCACAACAATGACGGCATGTTTGAATGAATGTTTACAGGGCATTTCACCACGGATGCATAAACACATTTCGTTGTACCTGTGACAATGACAATAAAGGTGAATTGAATTGATTGAATTGATTTCTCTCCCTCTTCCTCACTCCTCCTTTCTCTCTTTCACCTCTCATTTTTTCCTCTCTCAATCTCTCTTCATCTCTCCTCTCTCATCCCCTTCTTTCTCACTCTCTCTTATACTCTCACTCCTCTCTCTTGCCTTTCTCTCTCACTCTCTCTCTTCTTCTCTCTCTCTCACTTCTCATTCTCTCTTCCTCTCTCTCATCACCTTTTCTCTCTACCTCTACCCTCTCTTCCCTTTCTTTCTCTCTCTCCTCTCTCTCTCAACTCCTTCCTCACTGTCTTTTTTACTCTCTTCCAGCCTTTTCTCCCTCACTTACTCTCTATTCTTCTCTCCTCTCTCAACCCTTCTTTCTCCCTCTCTCTCACTCGTCCAGGTATCCCATCCGGTCCTCCAGCTTTCCTGACATTCACTGACCTAAACATCTGCCGCACTTCATTTCTCTCAGTGCCAATGGCTGGTCTGCCACAGCAGCAAATGTCTGTTCAGTTTCTGTAACCTCAAAGCGCGCAAAGAAATGATTTAATTCTTCCGCACGGCTAATAGAGCCATCTGTTGATACAGTCCGGTTGCCTCTATAGTTTGTTATTTGCTGTATGCCGTGCCACATTTGGGCTGGGTTTCTGGTGGAAAAGTGCTCCTCAATTCTTCCCTTTGAGCTGCTTTGGCCCGGTTTAATGCCCTTTTTCAAGTCACGTCTGGCTACTCTGTATCTCTCACTGTCTCCAGAATAGAAAGCAGCATTGCGTTCATTTAGGAGAAGCTGGACCTCTTTTGTCATCCAGGGTTTCCTGTTAGGGAAAACTCTAATGCGCTTTGTGAGAGTGACATTTTCAATACAGGTCTTAATGTAACAGAGGACAGCTGATGTGTAAGTCTCTATATCCAGATCATAAAAAACATCCCAGATTGTACGCTGAAAACAATCTTGCAGCTGTAGAGATGAGTCCTCAGGCCATGTGACCACAGTCTTTGTGATGGGCTGTGATGTCTTAATTTTGGGCTTATAAACTGGGATCAGCATAAGAGGACAGGTGGTCAGACTGCCCCAGGTGTGAAAAGGGATAGGCTCTACTGTATATCCTTTAGAGATGTTAGAATAGACACAGTCCAGTATATTGTCCCCTCTTGTTGCACATTTGACATGTTGATGAAGTCGTGGCAACACTACTTTCAGATCGACATGGTTGAATCCCCAGCAACTATATGGACACCCTCCGGGTAAGCGCTCAGTTGCAAGCAGGTGGCTAAGTGCTAGCTTTGCATTTGCACCCGGTGGAATATACACAGCGGTCACGATATTAACAGAAAATTCCCGTGGTAGATAGAATGGCCTGCATTTGACAGTTAGAAACTCTAAGTCCGGTGAGCAGTGCGTGTCTGTTATCAGGCTATTTGTACACCATCGGTTGTTAACGTAGATGCACAATCCGCCTCCGCGGCTCTTACCGGAGTTTTCAGTCCTGTCACTGCGATGGGTTGAGTGTCCTGCTAACTCGATAGCTTCGTCCGGGATCTTTGAACTGAGCCAGGTCTCGGTGAATATCATTGCACACGCATCCCGGATAGTTGGGGAGCGGAATAAGTTCAGCCTTAGCTCGTCCAGCTTGTTATTGAGGGACTGGTGTTGGCAACAAAGAGGCTAGGTAGCGGTGGTCTGCAGGGCGCTCTCTTCAGCCTAGCCAGGTGACCTCCCCGGCACCCTCTCTTCTGTTTGTGCTCTCTTCTCCTTCTCCGCTGCTTATTATCCGGCAGGGTAATCCAGGGAGATGGTGATCTTGCTATCTCCGTGGTATTCCATGCGAGTGGTGAAAAGCACTCGTTACAGGAACTTTGTATACTGAGCCAATGTGCAAGAGGTCTTCTCTTGTGTAAAGAGTCTTTGTTTCGTTTTCCACCACACTCAGAAACAACACACTCAACAACAGGAGTTTTTCCACGGAGCACTGAGCCGCTGCGTCTGTGCGCGCCGCCATCTTGTATTGGAGGAAAATTACAAGAATTATTAGTCTCTATTTGTCTCTTTTCTTCTAATACATTAGAAGAAAAGAGACAAGAACAAGGGAGAGAGAGAACAAGAGAGAGACAGACAGCAAAAGAAGAGAGGAAAGAAAAGAAGAGAAGGAGAGACAAAAAGAGAGAGAGAGAAGAGTGAGTGAGAAAGAAGGGGTTGAGAGAGAGGAGAGAAGAAAAGAGAGAGTGAGAGAGAAAGGGAAAAGAGAGATGGAGAGAGAGAGAGTAGAGGGAGAGGGAGGAAGAAAGGGGAGAGAGGGAGAGAGAGAGGAAAGAAGAAGAGAAAGAAAGCGAAGATAGAGAGAGGGAGAGAGAGAGAGTAAAGGGAGAGAAAAAATGAGAGAGAAAGGAAGAGAGAGGAGCGAGAGTAAGGAGAGAGTGATAAAGAAGGGGTTGAGAAAGAGAGGAGAGAAGAAGAGAGTAAAAGAGAAAGGGAAAAGAGAGAGAGAGTAGAGGGAGAGAGAAAGGGATGAGAGAGAGAGAAAGAGAAGAGAGGGAGAGAAGAGAGAAGAAGAGAGAGTTAGAGAGAAAGGGAAGAGTGAGAGGAAGAGAGAGGAGTGAAAGTAAAAGAGAGAGTGAGAAAGAAGGGTTAAAAGAGAAAGGAGAAAAGAAGAGAGAGAGTGAGAGAGAAAGGGAAAAGAAAGATGAGAGAGAGAGAGTAGAGGGAGAGAGAGATAAGAAAGAAAGGGATGAGAGAGAACGCGGGGGAGAGAGAGGAGATAAAAACGAAGTAGAGAACGGGAAGAAAGAGAAGCAAAGAGAGAAAGGGATGAGAGAGGAAGAGAGATGAGCGAGAGTAAAAGAGAGTGAAAAAGGAGGGTTTGAGTGAGAGAGAGGAGAGAAGAAGAGAGAGAGAGTGAGAGAAAGGAGGAGAGAGGGGGAGAAAGGGATGAGAAGGAGAAGATGTTAGAGGAGTGAGAGTAAAAGAGAGAGTGAGAAAGAAGGGTTGAGAGAGGAGAGAAGAAGAGAGAGAGAGTGAGAGAAAGGAAGAGAGAGAGAGGGAGAAAGGGATTAGAATGAGAGGACGAGAGAGGAGTGAGAGTAAAAGAGAGTGAGAAAGAAGAGAGAGTAAGTGAGGGAGAAGAGAAGAAAGAGGGAGAGAGAGAGAGAGAAAGGATGGAAGAGAGTAAAAGAGAGGGTGAGAAAGGAGTTGAGAGAGAGAGGAGAGAGAGAGAAAGAAAGGGAAGAGAGGGAGAGAGGGTAGAGGTAGAGAGAAAAAGGGAAGAGAGAGGAAGAGAGAGAGAAAGAAGGGGTTGAGAGAAAGAGAAAAAGAGAGAGTGAGAGAGAAAGGGAAGAGAGAGATGGAGAGAGAGTAGGGGGAGAGAAAGGCATGAGAGAGAAAGAAAGGGAAGAGAGGGAGAGAGAGGAAAGAAGAAGAGAGAGAAGGCAAAGATAGAGAGAGAGAGTAAAGGGAGAGAAAAAAAGGAATGAGAAAGAGAGGAAGAGAGAGGAGTGAGAGTAAAAGAGAGAGGGAGAAGAAGGGGTTGAGAGAGAGAGGAGAGATGAAGAGAGAGTGAGAGAGGAAAAAAGAGAGGTGAAAGAGAGAAAGGAGGAGTGAGGAAGAGGGAGAGAAAGAGACGAGAACAAGGGAGAGACAGACAGCAAAAGAAGAGAGGAAAGAGAGGAGAGAAAAGAAGAGAGGGAGAGACAAAAAAAGAGAGAGAGAGAGTAGAGGGAGAGAGAGAAAGAAAGGAAGAGAGGGAGAGAAAGGGGAAAGAAGAAGAGAAAGAAAGCAAAGATAGAGAGAAGGAAAGAGAGAGAGTAAAGGGAGAGAAAAAATGAGAGTAAAGGAGAGAGTGACAAAGAAGGGTTGAGAAAGAGAGGAGAGAAGAAGAGAATAAAAGAGAAAGGGAAAAGAGAGTAGAGGGAGAGAGAAAGGGATGAGAGAGAAAGAAAGAGAGAAAGGAGGAGTGAGGAAGAGGGAGAGAAAGAGACGAGATATAGAACAAGGGAGAGAGAGAGAACAAGAGAGAGAGACAGAGAACAAAAGAAGAGAGGAAAGAGAGGGAGAGAAAAGAAGAGAGAGAGAGAGAAGAGAGAGATGAGAGACACACAAACACACAGTCTCTTTGTTATGCTACTGAGGTGAAACTACTCATATCACATCTACACAAAAACTATCTTCTAAAAACACCAAACCCAGTCAAATACTTCGGTGTCAAATCCAGCAGATCCGAAGCACAACATCTGCGCCGCGTTTTTGGAAAGAACTCAAGAAGCCCGAGTCCGAGATCTGCTCCGTGAAGCTAAATAAACGTCACCGTCGCCGCCGCCGAGAGAGAGAGAGAACGATAGCAATCTGGAGACTATTAGGAAAAATAGAAGGAAATTACACCCGGAATATGACTAAATACCACACACAGACCACAGAGAAGGTTTCATTAAAGCTCTACTGTACACCAGACAGACATGGATAGAACTGCAGCGCCTCGGTCAGAGTGGGAGAAGGTCAGAGGAGAGAGAGAGAGAGAGAGGAAAGAGAGAGAGAGGAGAGAGAGAGAGGTTCAGTTAACGAAATATAAGTTTAAAGGTGCATTCTGGGAGATTATACAGTCTGAACAGAGAGAGAGAAGGAGAGAGGGAGAAGGTCAGAGGAAGGAGAGAGAGAAGAGAGAGAGGAAAGAGAGAGGGAGAGGAGAGTAAGAGAGAGAGAGAGGGGGGGAGGGAGGAGAGTAAGAGAGAGAGAGGGAGAGAGGAAAGAGAGAGAGAAAGAGGAAGAGGAGAGTAAGAGAGAGAGAGAGAGAGAGGGAAAGAGGAAGAGGAGAGTAAGAGAGAGAGAGGGAAAGAGAGAGGAGAGTAAGAGAGAGAGAGGGAGAGAGAGAGAAGGAAGAGAGAGGGAGAGGAGAGTAAGAGAGAGAGAGAGAGGGGGGGAGAGAGGAGAGTAAGAGAGAGAGAGGGAGAGAGGAAAGAGAGAGAGGAAGAGGAGAGTAAGAGAGAGAGAGAGAGAGGGAAGAGAAGAAGAGAAGAGGAGAGAGAGAAAGAGAAAGAGGAGAGTAAGAGAGAGAGGAGGAGAGAGAGAGGAGAGAGAGAGAGGAAGAGAGAGGGAGAGGAGAGATAGGAGAGGAGAGATGGGAGAGAAAGAGGGGAGAGAGAGAGAGAGAGAGGGAGAGGAGAGATAGAGGGGGGGGGAAGGGAGAAGAAAGAGAGAGGTTCAGTTTATGAAATATCAGTTTAAAAGTGTGTTCTGGGACATTTACCAGTCTGAACAGAGAGAGAGGGAGAGAGAGAAAAGAAAGAAAGAGAAAGAAATAAAGAGAGAGAAAGAGCGGGAGAAAGAGAGAGAGAAGAGAGTAAAGGAGAAAGAGAATAAGAGAGAGGAGAGAGAGAAGAGAGAGGAAAGAGGGAGAGTCAAAGAAAAAAAAGAGAGAGAGATCAAGAAAGTCGAGAGAGAGAGAAGAGAGAAAAGGAGAAAGAGAACAGTAGAGAGGAAAGACGGAGAGAGAGAAAGAACGGTAGAGACAGAGAGAAGAGAGTTTAAAAGGAGAGAGAGAAAGAAATAAAGAGAGAGAAGGAGCAGGAGACAAGAAAGAGAGAGAGAAAAGAGAAAATGAGAAAGAGAACTAGAGAAAAAGAGAAGCAGAGAGAGGAAAAGGGAGAGAGAAAGAACGGGAGAGAACAGAGAGAAGAGAGAGATCAAGAGAGCCGAGAGAGAGAGAGGAGGGAGATAGAGAGAGAAGATAGATAGAGGAGAAACAGAGAGAAAGAAATAAGAGGAGAGAAGAGAGGGAGACGAGAGAGAGAGAGAAAAGGAGAAAGGGAATGAGCGAGAGGAGAGAGAGAGAGAAAGAGGAGAGAGGAAGAGAAGGAGAGAGAAAGAGAGCACAAGAGAAAGAAGAGAGAAAGACAAGAGAGAGAGAAGGAGAGAGTGAGAGAGGGAGAAGAGAGCGAGAAAGAGACAAGTGAGACAGGAGAGGGAGAAAGAAAGAGAAACAAGAGAGCGAGAAAGAGAAACAGGAGAGAGAGAGGGGGGAGAAAAGGGAGAGAGAGAGACAAGACTGGGAGAGAGAGAGAGAGAGAAAGAGGAGAAGGAGAGAGAAACAAAAGACAGTGAGAGAGAAAGAGAGAGACTGTGATATGTTGTTGGTGGAATATCTGCAGCGCCTCGGTCAAAATGGGGAAAAGGTCAAACGAGAGAGAGAGAGAGAGAGAGAGAGAGAGAGGGAGACACAGAGAGAGAAATAGACAACAGAGAGAAAGAGGAGAGAGACAAGAGAGAGGAAATAGAGAGTGAGAAAGAAACAAGAGCGACAATAGAGAGAGAGAGAAGAGGAGAGAGGAAAGAGAGTGGGAGTGAAAGAGTGAAGAGGAGAGATGAGAGATAACAGAACAGACAACTCATGAGTTAAGTTAAACTGCTTTATTTTTTTTTTACAGTGCAGACTTAAAGAAGTACAATACAATATTTTGAATTGTGTGTACTAGGGCTGTAGTTTCTTTAGTCATTTAGTCGATTAATCGGTCGATGGGGCTTTAGTCGACCAAATTTGTATGAGTCGACCCAGCCCGAGCCCGTGCACGTCGTGTCCGAACCCGACTGGAACCTGTGCCTAAGCCCGAGCCGAAGAGAGCCCGCCCCGCCCACTCACTGAACTGTGGCATTTTAATGACAGAAAAAGCTTCTTATGATGTCCAACGTGTTTAATGTAAGTGTGTCTCGCCGCTAAACGCGCTTCCTCCACTTCTCTCTCTCTCTCTTTCTCTCTCTCTCTCTCCCTCCGTCCCTCTTGTTCCTTCTTTTCTCCCGAGCGCGTACGGCGCACTTTCTCTCTGCTTCTTCCTCACCTTTTACTTGATCCGCGGATGAAACGAAGACGTGCCTTCCCTGTCTTTCGTTCTCCTTTCTCTTTTTCCTGCTCCGCGCTTATTCACAAGTCTTCTCTCTCTCTCTCTCTCTCTCTCTCTCTCTCTCTCTCTCTCTCCTCAGTCTCGCGCCGCATAGTTGGCCACTTAAACACTGACTTTTTTTAATCACTGCGGTGGTTTTGTGCTGTGTTCTGACGCGGCTGTCAATCATCCGTGAAGTGCACGTGTTCAGTACGGCTCTACGTCTTGGCCCGAACCCGGCCGGCCCACATTTCTCACGTAGTTGTCGGGCCTGCATGGGCTCGGGCCCAGATCTAAACTCTAAACACACTGTGTCATATTCATTTTCTGTGTAAATTGTTGTTTTTGCATGAACTCCATTGCACTTTTGCCTTTTTGCGTCAGATCAAACTATATTTTTTTTAGCTTCAGAGCTTTAGCCACGCCCCCTTTTTAGTCGACTAATCGGTCGATGGGACATGTCTTTAGTCGACCAAGAATTTTCATTTAACTCAAAAGCTCAAAATGTGGTGTGTCAGGTGCTCAGAAGTCAGGGTCCAGTCTTTCATTAAAAACACGCCTGGTGCTACAAACCGAGACTTGGCCCGCTCGTACAAACACAGGCCGAGGTGTTTTTACAAGAAGCTAACGAGCCGCCTTCGTTCTCCTCTTTACGAAGCCGGGTTGGAGCTTTTGATGAAGAGCGGAGTCGTAAAGTTTGCATATAACTCTCACCGTAAACGAACTTGGGTTTACACACGTCAGACTCATAACATTTACGCTGTGGACTGTGGGATTTAATAAAACGTGAAAGGTGTGAGCTCTGGCACGGTCACAGTCTCGTACGAAAGCTGGGTTTGGATTTTGAAATATTACTTGCATATTTTAAAGTTTTAATGGACTGTTTTAGCAACGTAGTGAATGTATGTTGGATTAAAATACTTCACAAAATACTTTTTTTGCGTTTTATAGAGATAAACGAGGGCTATAAAGAGACAGAGCTTTCACTGTAAAGAGGCGGGGCTTATCGCTATAAAGAGGCGGGGCTTATCATTATAAAGAGGCGGGGCTTATCACTATAAAGAGGCAGGGCTTATCACTATAAAGAGGCGGGGCTTATCACTATAAAGAGGCGGGGCTTATTGCTATAAAGAGGCGGGACTTATCCCTATAAAGAGGCGGGGCTTATTGCTATAAAGAGGCGGGGCTTATCGCTATAAAGATGCAGGTCTTATCGCTATAAAGAGGCGGGGCTTATCGCTATAAAGAGGCGGGGCTCATCCCTATAAAGAGGCGGGGCTTATTGCTATAAAGAGGCGGGGCTTATCCCTATAAAGAGGTGGGCTTATCCCTATAAAGAGGCGGGGCTTATCTCAATAAAGAGGTGGGGTTTATTGCTATAAAGAGTATGCAAGTAAGTAATCTTAGCGCTTTTCACAAACAGAGTCACAAAGTGCTTCACAGTGAGATGAACCCCCCTCTCCCCTCAATCATAGTAAGCAGCCCTGGGGCAGCTCAGCAGAGGCGATTCACCTAAACACCTGGCACCTCAACCTCCGACCAACAACTGCATGTTATTGGTTGGTGGGGAAACCACAGTGCCCGGAGGAAACCACCCAGACACAGGGAGAAACATACAAACTCCACACAGAAAGGCAGGAATCGAACCCGCGACCTTCTTACTGTGAGGCCTGAGCGAGGATAGAGCGGGGCTTATTGATATAAAGAGGCGGGGCTTATCGCTATAAAGAGGCGGGTCTTGTGACTATAAAGAGACGAGTCTTGTCTTCATAAAGCACTATAAGAGGCGGGGCTTATAACATAAAGAGGCGGGGCTTATATCATAAAGAGGTGGGCTTTTTACTATAGAAACGGGGCTTGTCAGTGTTGACCCTTTGCACATGATCTTGCACAAAGCCCGAAAAGCTAATGAATGCAGCTGATCCAGACCCTCTTCCTCCTGCTGTGTTTGCAGATTTAATCAAATGACTTTACTCTTCATGATTTGTCCCATTCTGTGGTAAACAGGGTTTTGTCTCACACTGGAGCAGATTTAAAAGGTTTTCAGTCGCTTGGCTGTAGATCATGTGAGGCTGGTGTTAGCCACATGAGGCAGGTTGAGATATATATTGTATCTTTTATATATATTTTCATTGATTAACCTTGTTTAAAGTGCTCACTGCAAATGTGTATAACTTGGAGGGATTCCACTGGTGTCTTCTATCTTCATCAAAATATAAAGGAAAAAGCTCCAGACCTCCTGCCTGTTAGTGCAGCGTGTTTCACAAGATACAGACATTTTACAACTGAAATCAATAAAAGTCACTTAGAAACAGGCAGGTTTTCTGCAAAGTTTCCATAGTTGTAATGCACACAGAGCTTTTGTCTCCATCATGGAGAAGTGGGCGTTCCCCTGAGGAGCCTGACCACTCGTGAAAACGGTCAATAAAAAGACGGGGCTTATCACTACATAGCACTTTAAAGAGGCGGGGCTTATAAGGAGGTTATCAGTTCTGCCATTTGAACAGAAAGACAAAGGATCTGATGCTTTGTTCGTCGTTTTAGATGAATTTAGTCTTTCATAATGTAAAAATGACAGATCTACATATGTCCGGGTTAATGACTAAATACACTGAAACATCACATTAGGCTAAATCTCTTTTAAATGAGGTTAAAAGCTCAAAAACGGCATAATGCTTATCTAAAAATCAAGCCTGCCTTTCTCTCAAATATCAGTTATTTGTGCTCTGATGGAGGATTTTGAGCTTTTCTGTAAAAACACATGATAAAGTGTTTCCTTTCACCACAAAGCCCAAAGCCTGGGGCCAAGAAAAATACTCGAGCGAGTCACTGAATCACTGCCGTCTCCCGGTTTACGCTTCTATTGACTCAACTTGAAACACTTTTGAAGTTTTTGAGCCGAAACGAAATCAAACGGAGCAATGTAAACAGTCTTTTATTGGCGTTTATTCACTGTTCGTAAACAAGCAGACTGGAATGTAGAAGACGTTTCAGATTTGAACGTTTTTGTTCATAAACCAGATGTGAAACGATGGGTTTGTGGTGGTTCGGAGAGTGGCTCCAAACGTATGTCCAGTTCTTCTTTTACAGAAATGATGACAAAGTGTTACAATGATGAACAGAAATAGTAACGTTTTATAATAAGGGGACGTGAATTCATTGATCCAATCCAACTTTATTTATATAGCACATTTTACCAACAAAACTGTACTCAGGGGCCAGTCCATGACGTGCTTTAAAAACAGACAATAACATTTTAAAATCTATTCGAATAGGGAGTTAATGCAATGAAGATAAAATAGGTGTCAATACCAGTTAAAAGACGAGCTGCAGAATTACAGGAGTTAAGACGTGTAGAGATAAAAGCATGATTTCAGTCTAGATAAAAGCCAAAGGTGGTAAAGACTAACTTTAACCATTTATCTGCTGGTCAAGTTTAAAATCTCCATGAATGATGACGCCAAGGTTGGTGGCTGTAGGTTTGATAAAGGACTGAAGAGACCCAAGTCTAGAGTAAAATCAACAGTGAATTTGGCCCTAAAAACAACAATTTCTGATTATTAATTCATGAATTCATTTTGACTTCATGATGTATTTACGCATTAGTTCACCATAAATAATAATAGGAATAATAAAGAGCTATATCATGAATTCAAGTGGTTTCATGAGTAAATTCATTCACGAATTCCACCATTATTTCACCCAATGAACTAACATGGAAATCATGTTATTTAACCATGACTTGTAATCCTACTATGAGTACAAGGAATTCACATGTTCTAAAGATATTTGAATCAAAAATAGTAATTCATCATGACTTTTGAAAGTCCTGCATAAACATTATAAGTCTGCAGACTTAGTTGAGAAGAACAAACTGTATAATAAACTCTTGATGAACTCAGCTTTTGTTTTTTTAAATAAAAATTCAAGGTTTCCTTTAAGGCGAGCAGACATTGTGCGATGTTTTCAGTGGTGGATATGCAGACCTGCTCTGACTGTACAAGTGAATCTCTGGGGTCAATAGTTAGCAACTCTTGATTCATGTCCTCACACTACACGATTCATGTCCTCACACTACACGATTCATGTCCTCACACTACACGATTCATGTCCTCACACTACACGATTCATGTCCTCACACTACACGATTCATGTCCTCACACTACACGATTCATGTCCTCACACTACACGATTCATGTCCTCACACTACACGATTCATGTCCTCACACTACATGATTCATGTCCTCACACTACACGATTCATGTCCTCACACTACACGATTCATGTCCTCACACTACACGATTCATGTCCTCACACTACACCATTCATGTTCTCACACTACACGATTCATGTCCTCACGCTACACCAGAGGTTCTCAAATGGGGTGCCGCGGGAAATTGTTGAGTCTGATAGAATTTTTCAAATAAAGGCTTTCATATAGACCAGCAGTTGTGAACATCCAGAGCGCTCTTTGCCTCACTCAGAAACATTTACGTTCTGACAGCTTTTCTTTTTCCTCTCACCCATCCTCACTTCAGAGAGGCTGCGTCATGGATCTACGGGCTGCGTGTGTGTGTGTCATATCAGATTGTGTCTTTAAAGACGCGTTTGCCACACCAGCGATATTCTATGAAACTAGAGCTTCGTATTGGTGCTTCATTTGTTCAAATCTGCCTTATATCTGCGGAGAAAAGGTCAGAAACAAATAGTGAAATAAAACATACAGGATTAGAAACTCGATGCGGCGTGTAACGGCGCAACGCGGAAATCGTCAGTGATCTTTGGAGCTTTTGCATTTGCAAAACAGAAGTCCTGTCCTGACAAAAGTTTGTGGAACAGCAGCGTTTTCTCCGCTCTGTTCACGCAGGACAGTCTCGTCACGTTGAAGCTTCTAAACGCTGGTTTACAGGGGCGGAGCTAGATTGATTCGGGGTTGGGGCCCCATGAGAGCTTCTGATTTTAAAATAATTTTAAAACATGCTTTATAACTTTTTAATATTAATAAAATGACATAATCCATTAGGAAAAAATAATTTAAAATATTTCAGAATACAGAATATCACATTTGAATTTAATACAAATTTTGCGTGGTGTTTTTATTGCGAATTTCAATTAAATCTAAATCAGCTGTGCACGTTTTAAAAAGGTAAAAAACACCCTATTTAAAGTAAAAAATATGTAAAATTGTCAGGGGTGCCTCGGCTTAGGGCAAGAACGCTTAGGGGTGCCCCAGTGCTGAAAAGTTTGAGAACCTCTGCGCTACACCATTCATGTCCTCACACTACACGATTCATGTCCTCACACTACACCATTCATGTCCTCACACTACACCATTCATGTCCTCACACTACACCATTCATGTCCTCACACTACACCATTCATGTCCTCACACTTCACCATTCATGTCCTCACACTACACGACCGATCTGAGTCTCACACTGTATGTCAGACTCTTGTATCTGGAAGCAGATCGATTTCCCACGAGGAGCCACCAGGATTTCAAACAACTTTGATTTTCTTGCGATCCTATGTTTGTTGATCGGAAGCTGAGCTGAAAACTCAGGGTCATCTCCAAAATTGTAAAAGTAAAAAATGGGTCAAAATCACCTGTCTGCCTGCCTTCATAGCACAATTGGTTAGGATTAGAAACACCCAAAGAGGTCGGGACAGTCATTCTGTGACATTTGCACTAAAAATGTTTCCAGTGACAGAAAATTCATCATTCATTCCTTATGGAAATATTAAAAATTCATGATGAGAATCAATGAATTCATGTCTCCTTACTGTTGCACAGAAAAAGTGACTGAGTGCAGCTATAAGCAAGTTCTTTAAGTTCTTTTGAGTGGTTAGTCCTGTTCTAACACTTGACTTCCTCGTCAGAAGCTCAGCTGGAGTTACTGCTGGAAACTTGAGTGCTGTATGTTTAAATCAGATGTTTGTGCACATGTTAAATGGATTATGTGAACTGCTGTAGGAAGAGGAACTGTCGACCTGATGACAGCTAATGGGGATCCAAAGAAATAAACAAGAAAGTAGTGTCATAAAGTTTATGATCAGGACGATTTCATGCCCTGTTTGTGTAAATATGACACACATTGCAGCTCATTTCTATGGTGGTTGTAAAGACGTGTTATTATGTATGAATATGAACGAAATCCTAATTTTAATCCCAAACTTAACCCCTAAATTAGCTTGGCTGAACCTAAAGTACAACACATTACAGGAGTCAAGACTTGGAGAGATAAAAGAATGTATCACCCACTCCAAATCATTAAAGATAAGACAGATTTCAGTCTGGTTTCATCATGAATTCATGATATGTTCATGTGGAGTTAATGCATGAATTCATTGTGAAGTCATGATGTATTCATGCATTAGTTTACCATGAATCATCAAGAACTAGCCTACATCATGAAATCACCATGAATTATCATGAATTCAAGTGGAAATCCACCATCAATTCATCCAATGAACTAACATAGAAATCATGTTAGTTAACCATGACTTTCAAACTTACTACGAATACAAGGAATGCACTTGTTCTAAAGATATTTGAACCAAAAATAGTAAATGATCATGACTTTTAAAAGTCCTGCATGAACATCATGAGTCATCATGAGTTTCATTTAAAAGACCAAAAAAAAAGAGAATGTAGCCTTTGAGAAGAACATACAGTATGATAAACTCATGATGAACTCATCATTATTTAGTCCTTTGTGCTGCAGTTGCTTCTGTTTTTGCTTTTTAAGAGCGTATGACAGGTTTTGTAAGTTTTTCTAAATTTCATTCAATGTTGTAGATTATTGCCTGTTGTAATTATAAATGATAGTTTTATGTTAATCAAGAACAAGCTTTTGAAGAAATCCTAATCTTATCCCCAAGCCCCAGTCCTAAACTTACCCATTTTAGTCACTGGATGCCTAAACTTTCTCGTTAAACACAATATATTTACCCCCACCCAGACACACACACAATGAAATCGTGCTCATGCTATGCTATTTATGTGCCGTGGTAAATATACGTTTTCTTGTGATACTGTGTTGGAATGCAGCATTAATATGGGTTTAGCAGTGTTTAATGAAAACATAACTGAACTCTTGAGCTAAGTGGAGCTAACAGTGGACACACCTTACAGAATGAAGCCACGTTAGCCGTGTGTTAGCCTTGTGTTAGCCTTGTGTTAGCGCAGTGTTAGCCTTAAGTTACACCAACATTTTTCACATTCTTCTCTTGATTTTGACACAAAGCTCCATTCTCACCAGCTCCACTGTGCACTTAAACACTCCACTGTTCTCATTTCTGCTTTTAGGCATATTTTCTACGAAAGTCTGAATAGAATTAGGAAGAAAATCAGATTTAGCTTCTTCTTGGTTTTCAGCTGAACGAACTTTAACCGAGCTTAACACAAGGATCATATTTTTCCAATTCTGACTTCATTGGCTGTGACCGACCCTGAGGACTTGACTGTTTTAGACAAGTTTAACAGAGCTAACACTGGGCTCAGCTGCTTTTCTATGGAAACAAACACTGTGGACCTCCTCCATGCATAATAGTCCATTTTGTGTCCATTCAAGCCCTCTCAATGTACAAATGAAGATTTTTATTATTTATTTTGTGAAACAAATGACAGTAACATGTGATTATTCAAGTTTATTTGCTGCCAAAAAGTTGAAGTTGCGCAATGCACCTTCAAACAGAGACACTGCAGGTGAGTGAGAATGTGTGAAGTAAATAAAAATAAATAAATAAATAAATAAAATAAAATAAATAAAAAAAATAAAATAAATAAAATAAAATAAAATAAATAAAATAAAATAAAATAAAATAAATAATTAAATAAATTAAATAAATTAAATTAAATTAAATTAAATTAAATTAATTAAATTAAATTAAATTAAATTAAATTAAATTAAATTAAATTAAATTAAATTAAATAAATAAATAAATGTAAGCAGATGGAGAGGAGCTCTTTCTGCATAAAACCGAAAATCCCTCTATAGACTGCAGATCTAATTGAAGATATACAGCCCGATCTTGCCCTTTTGTCTTAGCCGGTCTTAGCCTTGGTCTTAAGTATTCCTCTGTTGGCCACTAGTGGCTCTCTTCAAGCTCTATACACTGTCAGTGTAGAAGGTCTGGCTCCAGCCAGATGTGAGGGTGCAGTTTTTTTCATTGAACCTGACACATGCTCACGCCTGTGACAAGTGAGCAGCTGCTTTAGGATCACAGGCAAAAGAGAACTGTAGCAGCAGCTTCAGTTTGGAAAAAAACTGTAATAATAGAAATGTAATTGGTGAAAGTCTATGTACTTGACAGACTTTAACAACTTTGTCTAAAAATGTGTCTTTTCTTTTACATAAAGCTTGTTGACTTAATAAAAAAGATAATCAGATGTGAGAGTGAACATGGGTCAGTGTGAATGCTATGGAAAGGCCAAAGAGGCCATCATGTATTTTTTAAACCATTTTTTATGTGTCAACACGTTAAAAAAATGTTGGCCTCATTTTTAGACAAAGTTGTTAAAGTCTGTCAAGTACATAGACTTTCACCAAATAGATTTCTATTATTGCAGTTTTTTTTTCAAACTGAAGCTGCTGCTACAGTTCTCTTTTGCCTGTAATCCTAAAGCAGCTGCTCACTTGTCACAGGCGTGAGCATGTGTCAGGTTCAATGAAAAAAACTGCACCCCCTCACATCTGGCTGGAGCCAGACCTTCTACACTGACAGTGTATAGAGCTTGAAGAGAGCCACTAGTGGCCAACAGAGGAATACTTAAGACCAAGGCTAAGACCGGCTAAGACAAAGGGGCAAGATCGGGCTGATAGAGTTTAAGTCTGTAGAGCCAGAGTCCATAAGCAGAAGAAACTCACCTGAATGTAACGTGTATGACTCGCAAAGACGAAATTTCATTCACAAATGTTGATTTAGCAACACAACTTTTGTTTTCTCACAGTGATTAACTCTTGTAGTTAGCTGACAACAGTGCTGGCTAGAGTTGCTGCTACAGTTTGTGTCAATCAGCTTTAACTGCGCTGAGAAACACATAATCCCAATTTACCAATTATGATTTTTTTGGCTAAATACAAAAATCTACTGTAATTTAGTACTACTATTATTGGTCACAAACAACAACAGTATTTTGTATTCAATATTATTTTTTGTGTAACATCAAATCAGAGGTGGGACTAAGCCACTGTTTAGCAAGTCTCAAGTAAGTCTCAAGTCTTTCACCTCAAGTCCAAGTCAAGTCCCAAAGAGAGACAAGTCCAAGTCAAGTCCAAGTCAAAGAGAGACAAGTCCAAGTCAAGTCTCAAGTCAAAGAGAGACAAGTCCAAGTCAAAGAGAGACAAGTCCGAGTCAAGACCCAAGTCAAAAAGAGACAAGTCTAAGTCAAGTCTCAAGTCAAAGAGAGACAAGTCCAAGTCAAAGAGAGACAAGTCCGAGTCAAGACCCAAGTCAAAGAGAGACAAGTCTAAGTCAAGTCCTAAGTCAAAGAGAGACAAGTCTAAGTCAAGTCCCAAGTCAAAGAGAGACAAGTCCAAGTCAAGTCCAGAGTCAAAGAGAGACAAGTCCAAGTCAAGTCCAGAGTCAAAGAGAGACAAGTCCAAGTCAAGTCCAGAGTCATAATTGTGACAAATGGACCTCCACAGAGAAGTACATCATCACTTCTCTGTGGAGATATGTTTGTGTTGGACACAGCTTAAACATGGTCCCAAAACACACAATCTCACCACATTTTAACCCATTTGCATAAACGTTTCCAAAGATAACAGTCGATGAAAAGTCAAACGTGTGTATTTAAAAAATATAAAGATTATTCCAAACTCCAGCAGTTTTAACCAAGACTAGACCAAGACTAACTTTTTGCAGTGCAACAAAACTGTATTTTATGGACTGCAGCTGAAAAGTATGATACATTAAACCACTAACAATCTAATTGTCTTAATACAAAACAAGTCCAACTCTGCGACGGAGGCCAAATTGCCCTTAAACTATTGCGTGTTTCAAAGATGGCTGATAGATTCCTCATGTTCTCGGACCACCTAAACGTTCTGAAATAAGTCCTGACCCAAAACTCTACCGGAGCTGCCGGTGTCCAAAACTATGAACAATTAGGCCTAATGACGGTCGATCCCTCTGCGTCTCTTTGGTTTGAGTTTCACCGACTTATTTCAAACATGTTTATTTTGTCAATTATTTCCCGGTGAAAAGGAGACGAGCCAAAGGTAAAGTTACATCATCTGCTTTCGAGCCGCACATGGAAGGAATTATTGGATTTCTGTAAAGAGTTAGTGTAGAAAAGCATTTGAAGTGCGTTTACAGTTAAAGGTGCGCTACGTAACCTTCTGATATTTCAAAAACACAAACAAACTTAAACTCAAAAACACATGCACGGATATGAAAACATGCACATAAATAAAAAAATACAAACGAGAACTGAATTAACAGAAACTCAAATTCCAATTTCTGATAATATCACATTATTACCTAATAAGATCATGTTATTAACTGGTAGGATAATTGAATTACCTGATAATTTCTCATAATTATCTGATATAATAGTATTACCTGATAAGACAATTATCACGTTATCACCTGATAATATCATGTTGTTACCTGATAAGATAATGAAATTACCTGATATTATCAAGTTATTCCCTTATAATATCAATTTATTTCCTGATAATATCGCATTATTACCTGTTAATATTATGTTGTTACCTAATAAGATAATGAAATTACCTGATAATATCAAGTTATTAACTCTTAATATCATGTTATTACCTGATTAGATAATGAAATTCACTGATAATATCACATTATTACCTAATAATATCATACTATTATCTGATAATATCACATTATTACCTTATAATATCATACTATTATCTGATAATATCACATTATTACCTAATATCATCATACTAATATCACATTATTACCTGATAATATCAAGTTATTATCAAATAATATCAAGTTATTACCTGTTAATATCATGGTATTACCTGATAAGATACTGAAATTAGCTGATAATATCACATTATTACCTGATAATAACGTACTATTATCTGATAATATCACGTTATTACCAAATAATATGTTATTATCTAATAAGATTATAAATTTTACTTAATATATCATGTCACTATCTGATAATATGATAAGATAATGAAATGACCTTAAAATATCATGTTATTGTCGGAGGGTATCACATTATTAAAATTTGTTTGTTATATCACATTTTCTAATAGTTTTGGTCTAAAATGTGATACTGCTGAAAATAAAGAAAAGTACAGACTGACTCAACATATGACATGTTGAGAACAGCTTAAATACATAAGAATTGTACAAATAATGCACTATATATGCACTTCAACCAGATTCCTATTCTCTTTTCCAAGCATGCAGTTACAACATGTAGATTCCAACTAAAATGTTCCCTAAAACAACTACATACAGTATGATCTAGAGTCCTTTTCCAGACCTTTCAGCATAGCCTTAAATAGTTATAATGTATAATGAGCACATGCAGTCATGGAATATTAGCAATAACCCAGTGTCTGCCAACACCAACACAAATCTAGTTTCCCCAACAATAGGACCATTCATCTGTGTTCTGTACATATCCCATTCACAAGAAACACTGAGGATTTCGAGAACAGGAACTTGGACTTCAGTATTCTTAAAAATCATGAATAATTTCAACCGTATCTGTGTGGAATTCATGAACCAAGCTGGTACAAAACATAAATTCCACTTCGACCTTAAAGTTATGGGTTCAATTCCAGAGTTCCAGTCATGCAAACCTTGATATCCCAAACAAAAACTCATGAACGAGAAAACTGATGCTTCGCAGATGTTTGTCAACGTCAAGATGAAAAATTACAGCCATTTTAAAGCATTTATAACATTATGACTCTTCTGTATAATTGTGTTTGTGAGAAGAGAAAACTTGGCAGGGACGACGAGACTTTGGAGTGAGATATTTACTGTTCCAACTGGAATAAAACCGATGACAGACTTCGCTAAACTGACTAACAGCTAACAGACATTGTTTGAATTGTGGTGGAAATATCTAATGTTTATTATAATGGCATGGGTTGGTTTTCAGAAAATCGTAAAACGCAGCAGGAGTCTGACGTGAGCTGTTGTCGTCTCTGCTGGAGTTCTGTTCAAGCAGTCATCAAAAGGAAAAAAAAAAGACAAATGGCATCCAGACTTCAGCCCAATTATCTGACGTGAAATAGATTTGTTGTTTCGTCTTAATTTGAACAAGATGACGAGCCAGATTTTCGGTTTTCGAGGACAAATGGCATCTTTGCTTTGTTCGTGTATTTGGGATTCACAACAGATCAGTGTGTGGAAGCAAAACAACTTTCTCCAGCTAAACTCAGACAAGACTGAAGTTATCATCTTTGGTCCTCAGAAACAAAGAGAAAGTGTCAGCAGTCTTCAGTCTCTCTCTCTGAAAACCTTCAAGTCAAGTTAGAAATCTGGGGGTAATAATGGACTCAGACTTGAACTTTAACAGCCACATTGAGTCAATAACATCAGCAGCTTTTTACCATCTAAAAACATTGCCAAAATCAAAAGTATAGTGTCAAAACCCGACTTGGAGAGACTTATCCATGCATTTGTCTCCAGTAGGTTAGACTATTGTAACGGCCTTCTCGCCGGCGAATACAACGAGCTGTAAAACAGCTGCAGTACATCCAGAACCAGGAAGTACCATCACATTAGTCCTGACCAGAACCAGGAGGTACCGTCACAATAGTCCTGACCAGAACCAAGAAGTACCGTCACATTAGTCCTGACCAGAACCAGGAAGTACCATCTTATTAATCCTGACCAGAACCAGGAAGTACATCACATTAGTCCTGACCAGAAACAGGAAGTACCATCACATTAGTCCTGACTAGAACCAGGAAGTACCATCACATTAGTCCTGACCAGAACCAGGAAGTACCATCACATTAGTCCTGACTAGAGCCAGGAAGTACCATCACATTAGTCCTGACCAGAACCAGGAAGAACCATCACATTAGTCTCGACTAGAACCAGGAAGTACCATCACATTAGTCCTGACTAGAACCAGGAAGTACCATCACATTAATCCTGACTAGAACCAGAAAGTACAATCGCATTAGTCTCGACTAGAACCAGGAAGTACCATCACAATAGTCCTGACTAGAACCAGGAAGTACAATCACTTTAGTCCCGACTAGAACCAGGAAGTACCATCACATTAGTCCTGACCAGAACCAGGAAGTACAATCACTTTAGTCCCGACTAGAACCAGGAAGTACCATCACATTAGTCCTGACCAGAACCAGGAAGTACAATCACTTTAGTCCCGACTAGAACCAGGAAGTACTGTCACATTATCCCGACTAGACCTGACTAGGAAGGAACCATAGTCAAGACTAAACAGTTTTTTTTTCTGCTTTGCAAAGCACTTTGAACTACTTTGTGTGTGAATTGTGCTACACAACTGAAGCCGGAATAAAAAGTCAGACATGGTCGAGGGCCACATTTTAAAATACAGGACTTACTATGTTGTATTCTACATAAATAAGCATATTAGGTTATGTAAAGCCTAATGTAGAACATATTCTGAATTGTCCACATCCATTGATTTACCTTTTACACCAAACACACAAAAGTGATAAAATAAAAGAGAGTAACCAGGGTCCAGCTGTTCTGCTCTGGAACATTTTGGACAAATCGTATAATTTGCAGTATTCTAGTGCATTTTTGAAGTTTTATGGTCCCATTTCAACGATAAATTTGATCGGTGGGCCAATATCAATAACAATCAAAAATCATCCTGGGGCCACATGAAAGCTCCGAGTAACCCGCACACACCAGCACCATCATTTACAACCAGAGATACACAGGCCTCGTACAAGTTGTTCCAAATACTATGTTCCATAACACACACCTTTGCACATTTTCAAATAGAACCGAGAGCTCGACAGGCTGAAAGAGCAAAGATTTTTACAAAAACCATAAAAGCGTGGCACCACAACATTCTGCTAGTTTGTCAGAAGCAGAGGCGGAAAACTGACAGCTTTATCCATGATCACACTTGTGCTTTAGTTTCTCAATTCTCGCCTCAGTGAACCTGTTGTTTTCAGTACAGTATTTGACTTTCTGTTGTTAAAACTTAATAATGATTAACTGAGTATCTGGAGCAGGATCACGCCGCACCTTCTTTCTGGTAAACCACTTGATTACACTTCTTTTTTCCCTCCAATACATGGCAAGGCAAAGGTTCTGGTTTTTGTTGTTATCGATGAGAATCTTTTCCAATATATGAATCAGACCATTGTGCCTTTTAGATCTCAACAGAAATCCAAACCCAGCTCTCCGATTGGCTGTGCTTGAATGGCCTACTCTAGTTTCATTTTGCTCTCTTCGAAAACACGTTCATGAGCTGTAACTTAAGTAAAAAATGAACGATTGTGGATATGAACCATTTGCTGAAGGATTGATGAGAGCGAGGAAGTAGTTTGACAAATTGCCCACTTCCAGCTTGGCAGAGTGCTTTAAAACACAAGAACAATGCACATAAAACACGAGATTATTCTTCAAGACAAACAAATGTGAACAAAAGAAATCTGCGGTTGTGTTTTTGATGATGAACCGTGCTTTTAAAAGTGAAATGAGTAAAGAAGAACAATGGTAGATGACCAATTTCATTCCTTGTGTGGGCTTTGGTGATGACCTCTGACCTGTCTTATCTGCTCCTTGACCTCTGACCCTTCCTGTTGACAGCTCGGGCCGGACCTGAGATGATTTATTGAAATACCTGTCTCAGAGAAGTATTAGAGCCTTCTATACTTGAGTAATATGGGAAGCTTTGTTTGAAGCTGACCTGCTGTTTGTCTAATATCTGCGGATAGATCCTTTTCGTTCCATTCATTGCTTATGGGGTATTTGCAGAGATATATTAAAAATCACAAAGGAGAAGGCAGATTGCAACAAAAAGCTCACTGCATCGAGTTCAGAGATTCACACACAAGGTAATTATTTCACCGGTGAAAGATTAAACCTAAAGCACTTTACCTCACTGATAATTGGGGCTGTTCTGGTACAAAGTCCGATACTGCACATTTTTTAGAAATCGATATCGACGAGTACTCATACCAAATCTCTGATCTGATACCACCCTGTATTGTCCTGAATGAGGAGCCATAGATGCAGCCGCAGCAGCTGTTTCTGCTTGTGGCTAACGCTACAGCTAACACTCAGAGAAACTAGAAAAGACCCTGTGGAGACTCTTTAAAGTTCAACCATAAAAATACTCTATATATGCAAACAAACACCCGTTTTATCTCTGTGAGGTTTCATTTAGCCTTTATAGTAGAAGGTCTGTGGTTAAACTAACTCTAAATAACAACAGTAGCGCTAGCTAGCAGCGCTAACATGCTAACATCATGACATTTGTTTACATTGCCTTTCATTAGGATAAGCGTCTTTTTACTGGCGTCACTGTTGTTTTTATGACACAGAGGTGGAAAAGCACTAAATAAGAATATACTCAACACAGTTATGTTTAATGAAAAATCCATTTGACTCTAAAATAGGCTTAAAATACAGTTACACATTCATTATGAAGTAAGTAACAATAGCCTATTTTATAGGTATGTTTATTTTGCTTTTTGAGACTTATGAGTCTAGTTTGCAGAAGCCATTATTAAAACTGATTATTTATTTAAAAGACTTAAAAGCTGTACCTATAATTTACTGGTAGGCTAATGGTATCAGCACCACGTCAGTTCCAAAAAAAAAAACCCCAACACTACTGATAATGAAGACTTTAGAGAAGCTGGTGAAACAGCAGATCATAAATCCAATGCTGGATCCTATAGACCTACAATTCACACATAGAACAAAAAAAAGGTGTTGAGGATGCCAGCTTAAACTTGATAAATCTCCTTGTGAGACATCTGGAGGCCCATAAAAGCTCAGCTGCTATTTATGGACTTCTCTTTTAACACGATCCAGCCTTTTCTACTGGCAGAGAAACTGATTTCCATCTTTAACATGAATCTTGTTGGTTGGTACTTTTGATAACGGGCATCTTCTGAAATTTGCAGACAATATCATAAGTCTTTTAACTAATAATCAGTCAAAGGATACTGATAGACTTTTAAATGTCACCTCCGAGTGGCTCTCTCTCTGACAAAGTTTGCATTGTAGATCATCAGGCAAGTGCTGTGATTTAAATTATTCATTTATTTTTTGTGTTGCATATGTATTGTATGTTTGCTGTTAACACTGCTGCAAATTAATTTTCCATTGGAACCTATAATAAAGTGGTTTGGTTTGAACAGGGCAGACTTAAACAAATGGAGTTGATTTGTGATGAACTGGACAGACTTAAACAAGTGGAGTTGGTTTGTGATGAACTGGACGAACTTAAACAAGTGGAGCTGGTTTGTGATGAACTGGACAGACTTAAACAAGTGGAGCTGGTTTGTGATGAACTGGACAGACTTAAACAAGTGGAGCTGGTTTGTGATGAACTGGACAGACTTAAACAAGTAGAATTGATTTGTGATGAGCTGGACAGACTTGGGGTTAGTTTGAACTGGACAGACTTAAACAAGTGGAGCTGGTTTGAGATGAACTTGACAGACTTAAACAAGTAAAGCTTTTTGTGATGAACTGGACAGACTTAAACAAGTGGAGTTGGTTTGAGCTGGACAGACTCAAACAAGTGGAGTTGGTTTGTGATGAACTGGACAGACTTAAACAAGTAGAATTGGTTTGTGATGAACTGGACAGACTTGGGGTTGGTTTGAACTCTACAAACTTAAACAAGTGAAGCTGGATTGAACTGGACAGACTTAAACAAGTGGAGTTAGTTTGAGATGAACTGCACAGACTTCAAATATTGGAGCTGGTTTGAACTGGACAGACTTAAACAAGTAAAGCTGTTTGTGATGAACTGGACAGACTTAAACAGGTGGAGTTGATTTGAACTGGATAGACTTAAACAAGTGGAGTTGATTTGAACTGGACAGATTTAAACAAGTTGAGCTGGGTTGTGATGAACTCGACAGACTTAAACAAGTGGAGCTGGTTTGAGATGAACTGGACAGACTTAAACAAGTGGAGTTGGTTTGTGATGAACTGGACAGACTTGGGGTTGGTTTGAACTGGACAGACTTAAACAAGTGAAGCTGGATTGAACTGGACAGACTTAAACAAGTGGAGTTAGCTTGAGATGAACTGCACAGACTTAAACAATTGGAGCTGGTTTGAACTGGACAGACTTAAACAAGTAAAGCTGTTTGTGATGAACTGGACAGACTTAAACAAGTGGAGTTAGTTTGAGATGAACTCGACAGACTTAAACAAGTGGAGTTGGATTTAACAGACTTCTACAAGTAAAGCTGTTTGCGATGAACTGGATAGACTTAAACAAGTGCAGCTCGTCCCACACTATATCGTGGTAAAGTCCTTTATCTGGGCTGGTTTGGTTCTATTTGCAGAACAAACAGATCCAGGTGTGAAGTAAAGCTCTTTTCTTATCAGCTGGTCAACATTATTGATCACGTGGCCATGACTCTCTGACACAGTCGCAGATCAATCACAGGAACACTGTTTATTTAGTTTGTTTGCACATTCTCCCTGCGTGTTAGTGATTCTTCAGCTGCACAATTCAACATTTTTCAAAGTAAAAAGGACTTGACGGTACTTTACGCTTGTTGTACTAATGTATGACGATTTCAAACTTTTTGTGCAAATGTCACCCTTTACATAGCAACCATGTGTGCAAAGTCCTAAAATAAAACTAACAAGAAACCAAATCCTACAAAAAATGTATTTGATAAATGCTTGAAAGTAGTTTAATTTTGTGTCTGTTTTGTGTATGTTTAGGTTATTACCTGCATGTCACTCTGTTTCACTGTTTTAGAATGTAGCCTATTATTATATTATTAACATACCAGGGGAATTCAGTAGACCTCTTATTAATGTATAATTGTGCAAAAGATATTTTAGGCTAGGGATGTTCAACATTTGACCCGTAGACCAAACTCGGCCTTTAAGGGACGTTTGTTAGAACTATTGATTTGATTAAATTTTGTGTTGAAAAAGTGCCAATCAAAAATCAAATTAGATAACGTGGGTGTCTCAAAGTCCATACGACTGATTATACATTATTTCTATCTTTGAATTAGTTTGTTGTTGTGAAAGTCCTTGAAGATTATAAAAATTGATTATAACAATTTTACAGCAGAAAAGTTGCAATTTATGAAGAAATTGACGAATAAAAGTTGAAAATTTCAGGAAGTAATGTCGGTTTTAAAACAGAATTCCTCCACACGTGTAGTCAAAAAGACAATTTACACATACAGTGCCTTGCAAAAGTATCCAACCCCCTTGAACTTTTCTACATTTTCTCTTATTATGACCACAAAAATCAAACATATTTCACTGAAACTTTGTGTGAAAGACCAACACTAAGTTGCACACAATGGTGAAGTGGAAGGACAGTCATACATAATCTATTTTTTTTTACAAATTAAAAGCTGAAAAGTAGGCGTGCAAAATTATCCAACCCCTCTGAGTCAATATTTTCTGGAACCGCCTTTTGCTGCAATTACAGCTCCAAGTCTCTTTGGGTATGTTTCTACCAGCTTTTCCACATCTTGACTGACATTTTTGCCCATTCTTCTTTGCATAATAGCTCCAGCTCAGTCAGATTAGATGGAGTGTGTTTGTGAACAGCAGTTTTCAGATCTTGCCACAGATTCTCGATTGGATTTAGGTCTGGGCTTTGTCTGGGCCATTCTAAGACATGAATATGTTTTGTTTTAAACCATTCCAATGTAGCCTTGGCTTTATGTTTGGGGTCGTTGTCCTGTTGAAAGATAAACCTCCGCCCCAGTCTTAAGTGTTTTCAGACTCCAATAAGTTTTCTTCCAATATTGCCCTGTATTTGGCTCCATCCATCTTTCCATCAACTCTGACCATATTCCCTGTCCCTGCTGAAGAAAAGCATGTGCAGAAAATAATGCTGGCACTTGTATTTTTGATTGTGTGGATGGTGCATTCAGAGTCATGAGCAGTGTTAGGTTTCTGCCACACATAGCGTTTTGCATTTTGGCCAAAAAGTTCAATTTTGGTCTCATCTGACCAGAGCATCTTCCTCCACATGGTTACTGTGTCCCCCACATGGCTTTTGGCAAAGTGAAAACATGATTTCTTATGGCTTTCTTTCAGCAATGACTTTCTTCCATAAAGGCCAGATTTGTGTAGTGCAGAACTAAAAGTTGTACCTTTGACAGATTCCCCAACCTGAGCTGTAGATCTTTGAAGTTCCTCCAGAGTCACCAGGGACCTCTTGGCTACATCTCTGACCAGTTCTCTCCTTGTTCAAACTGTAAGTTTAAGTGTACGGCCTGGTCTTGGTAGATTTGCAGTTGTGCCATACTCCTTCCATTTATGGATGATGGTGTAAACAGTGCTCTGTGAGATGTTTAGAGCCTCGGAAATCTTTTTATAACTTAATCCTGCTTTTTACTTCTCCACAGCTTTATCCCTGACCTGTGTGGTGTGTTCTTTGGACTTCATGATGCTGACCGCTCCCCAATACTCTCAAACAAACCTCTGAGGTTTTTACAGAACAGCTACATTAATACTGAAGGTGGATTACACACAGGTGGACTCTATTTATTTGTTAGGTCAACATTGGAACCTTCTAAAGCCTCTAAAAGTAATGTGTTGCACTCAGAAAAGAAGGGACACACAGACAAAAACTGTCTTTGTCTGTGAGAAATGCTTCACCGTATGAAAAAGTCTCCGGGAGATATAAAATACATAAGAGTCTGTAATTTGAATGAGAGAGTTTCTTAAATTAACATAAAACTTTCCGTTTTTTGCCCCCGAGGAGTTTTACGGAACAAAATCTGTAACTTAACAGGTGGAATAGTGACGGCTGGTAAATTTTTGCCAGAAGAATTTCCTGTTTTTTGCGGAAAGATTTCTTACAGTGTAAAGGATGTCTTATTTGTAAAAAAAAAAGATTGAAAAGCTTCAAAATAAAAGAGCAGTGCAAATAACAATAAAGGACAGTTTTCTACATTGCTGCTTCACTCATTGATTCATCACTTGTTTAATAAAATGTCATGTGATTCCAAACTATTTCAAGGTGCTTTGCAGAACTTTTCTGATTGACATAAAATGTATAAATCCTCATGTTGACAGTAAACAACTGAAAAAAAGACCATTTAAAAAATAACTAACTGTCACTGCAAAAAAACTTCCAATGTACCATCACTCTCCACTTCTCACAAAAAAACGCAAATAATAAAAGTACAAATCCAAAATTTAAAACAGAAATTTAGTGGTTTTATATATAAAAAAACATCTCACAATTTTCCATTTACATACATTCAGAAACAAGATCACAGCAATAACATTAACACAGCGGTTTGGGGTAGTGTTTATGTGATTAGCTTTAGCGCCTGAGCTAGCCCTAAATCAACAGTCTGTGGTGGTGTGTGTTAGCGCCCCGGTGAGTTAGCGTGCTAGCTTGTAGTTAGCGTGTTAGCGTGAGTGATTTGACATAAAACAGAGCACTGATTCACAGGTTTAACCGGGAAAAACAGACCAAAACATTTCAACAAACAAAAGAGAGGTTCGATCAGCTCAGTTCAGTTAGCGACTCTTTGTTTTATTTTTGCTGGTTTTCTCATAAAATATAAATAAAATTGACAAGCTTTCCTCTAAGTGGCTTTAGATTTAAAGAAAATACTATACAGTGTTATAACACTAAAAGTATGGTAAACTCTACAAGTTTGAAATTGTCCTCGGGGTGTTAATCAGCTCTGTGTGAGGCAGAAACGTAAGATCTACAGTTTTATTTAAATTCTGTTTCTGCAGCTTTAGAAACTAGACACTTTCTGAGTTCCCTATGGGAATTTACAATGGGGATCTGTACTTCCAGAGCCAGGTTGATCTTCCACTGTTCAGCTCCATCCCAGGGAGTTTGGCGGCTGTTCCCTGGGCCAGTTTCGTGAGTGTCATTGGCACAATTCCAGCTGGGCCAGAGGCCCAGAGATGGTTTAGTTTAAAATTAAGACTCCAGAGTCAACTCAGTGATGCATAGAAGTGATTCAGCCAGCACTTGATCGGCCCAATCAGCTGAATCACTGCTGTATGTCATGAGCCGACTCTGAAGTGGTGAATTTGAACTCAGCCATCTCTAGGGCTCTGGCCCAGTCAGAATCCCAATAATGACACTCACGGAACTGGCCCAATGAAGAGCATAACTTACCTGGATCATAACAAGCCTACACCTTAGGCTTGATGTTACGTGAACCAGTTGGTTTTGTTTACATAACTTCAAAACTTTCTACAGACCAATGCTATTTCAGTCAAGTGGAGGACAACTAAAATTCAGATGGCTTAAATGCAACTTTTTGTCGTATCACTAAATATTAAAGGTTTAAGACAATTATAAAAAAAAAACATATAAATGACAATACTTTGTCAACTATAATTAATCATTTCTAAAGTAAGATTTTATTAATGTTTTAATAAGGCTTTATTAAGGCTTTTTAAAGTTTAGCTACACAATGGACAAAAGCCATTTTCCCAAACAATAACATTGCACTTCACATAAAATATTTCAATAACGAATTCACATTTTCTTTCAGGTAATTTCTTTTAATGACTGAGCCCATTCACGTTTAGTTTTACAACGGGAAGCTGCTTTATTTTAACTGCCAAGCATCTGTATAGTATCATTGGCCTGAAGAATGAACACAACTTTTTCATTCTAATCTGATCAAATCTACTCAAATAAAGACCCATGCAGTGCAGTTATAGTATATTGTAATTTTGACCCAAATAAACAGTGAGCTGATTGAACCTGCCTTTTTTGTTCCTCTTCTCTGTGTTTTTTTACAAAATCCAGTACTAAAAGACAATCCGCGCTGCAAATCCACAGTTTACATTTTCCTTTTTTTTCTACAAAAGCGTCCGAGTGGTCACAGTCCATTTTATTTTAAAATACATAATAATTAATCATTTCCAGCGCAGACTCAGCTCATGGCACGTAAGAGTTCGATTCCACATTTTTGTTTGTTTGGCTTTGGTTTGAACGCTTCTCGCATTTCCTACGAGTTCAACATCGTTCGTCAACATCGTTCGTCAACATCGTCCGTCAACATCGTCCGTCAACATCGTCCGTCAACATCGTCCGTCAACATTGTTCGTCAACATCGTCCGTCAACATCGTTCGTCAACATCGTTCGTACATTCTTAAGTCTGCAATACTCAAAAAAATACATCTCGCTTCACTCGAAAAAGGCAAAATTGGTGACGAAACATCGGCAGAAAATCAAGCAGCAAAGAAAACCATTTTGGAATTGTGAACCTACAAAAAAGGGGTCCAAAAGATTCATTCCTTCGAAGAAAATTGTAAAAAAAAAAATCGTCACAGTCTATTCCAGGTGATTGCACTTAACTGATTCAAAATTCAAAAAAATGAAAAACTGGAAATCTGCTTGGAATTGTTCAGTGTTACCTCCGCTTAAAAAAAAAAAGTCTTTTAGAAAACATCGGTCCAGCCAATATCACCATTAATCCAAAACTGTAATCCCAAGTGAAAGTGAAAGTAAATCCACAGTTTGTCCCGGTTTTAGAGATCCAATCGAAAGGCTCCGAAGTAACTGGAAGAGTCGTCGGCGTTGACCATGTTTGGAGACGAGACTGAGACGAACAGTTCATCTCCGGCTCGCAGTTCGAAAAGTCCGCCTTGGTAGACGGAGTGTAGGGCGTACTCTGCGTCAGGAGCCCAGCATTTGGTCCCGACGCCTTTCAGCAACTGCAAAACAGAAAGAAAGAAATGTGTTATCGTCAGTTAGTTTTATTGCTGCAACTCATTGATTAATCTATTGTAACTGCTTTTGGATTAATCAATTAATCTATCAACACATTTTTCGATAGTTTTCGATGTTAGTTAAATTATTACTTGTTATGGCTTAAGATGATATAATATGATTTATTTGTGTTGAATGTAACACAAAATATATTCTGACTACAAA
This sequence comes from Mugilogobius chulae, assembly GCA_038363315.1. Taxonomy (NCBI): domain Eukaryota; kingdom Metazoa; phylum Chordata; class Actinopteri; order Gobiiformes; family Gobiidae; genus Mugilogobius; species Mugilogobius chulae. The sequence continues at coordinate 6,248,362 of CM076404.1, forward strand.
TACACAAAATGCAAATAAAATATGAACTTCCATCAGTAAGATTTATGTTACTAAGATGTGCATTAAACTATTGTTTAAGGTTTTATGTAGGTTTTCAGACAGCTCAGTGCAACAGGTCAATGCACGATCGTCTCATACAGCTTCAGTCTGATGATTGATGAATAGTTGATAGAAATCAGTTAGAGTTGATGTCCCTGTTTCTTTGTGTGCGCACAAAGGGAACCTGCGGGTGTTGCTACCCAGAGAAATAAAGTTGCCTGATGCATAGACTGCATCATCAAGCAGCTTTTACAACTCAATGTACATGTTTTCACTTTCTATTCAGTCACGATTCACAATCGATGCTCTCCGTGGGCTGAGAAGTTGCTACTGATGATAGTGAGCATGTTTCTCACGTGTACTAATGCACTTTATGTGGAAATACAGCGCATATGTTCAGAGTACATGTGGGTCAATTAAAACTGTGACACTATTCAAAGGCATTGTTCAAAAAGTGATGCATCGACAAACTCAAAAAGCGACGCATCGACAAACTCAAAAAGTGACGTATCGACACACTCAAAAAGTGACGCAACGACGCACTCAAAAAGTGACGCATCGACGCACTTGAAAAGCGACGCATCAACACACTCAAAAAGTAACGCAACGACAAACTCAAAAAGCGACGCATCGACACACTCAAATAGCGACGCATCGACACACAAAAAACGATGCATCGACACACTCAAAAAGCGACACATCGACACACTCAAATAGCGACGCATCGACACACTCAAAAAACGACGCATCGACACACTCAAAAAGCGACACATCGACACACTCAAATAGCGACGCATTGACACACTCAAAAAACGACGCATCGACACACTCAAAAAGCGACACATCGACACACTCAAATAGCGACGCATCGACACACTCAAAAAACGACGCATCGACACACTAAAAAAGTGACACAACGACAAACTCAAAAAGCGACGCATCGACACACGCAAAAAGCGACGCAACGACAAACTCAAAAAGCGACGCATTGACACACTCAAAAAGTGACACAACGACAAACTCGAAAAGCGACGCATCGACACACTCAAAAAGTAACGCAACGACAAACTCAAAAAGCGACGCATCGACACACGCAAAAAGCGACGCATCGACACATTCAAAAAACGACGCATCGACACACTAAAAAAGTGACACAACGACAAACTCAAAAAGCGTCTAAGCAATGTAAATGATTACTTTGACTAATCAATGCAGTTCCAGAACTAATGATGAGATACACTGTTAGAGCATGGAGAAGAACTCAGAAAACATTCCCTTTAAAAACCACATGTTGAAGAGATGTGCAGCAGCAGTACCTGTATAGGGCTGGGGTACGAGGTCTTCTTGTAGACACACTGGACCAGCTGGTGGCTCACACTGCGCTGGTCTCCATCACTGGAGGCAGGAGATGGATATCTGAAGTACACCTGAAAACACCATATAACTTAAGCATCGAATGTACTTGTAGTATATCTATGTCTACTGGGTCAGGGCGGTGAGCTTATCTCTTTGACAATCTGCTATTTTGGGGAAGCATATAGTAACTTCCCCTTTCTTTATTTTGTGCATAGTCTGTTCAAAAACAGACTATTTTCCCCACCCACTTCCATCATTGCCCAGTTTGGATTTACCAGTGAACTTGAAAAAGCAGATGATTTGATTTACCTCAAAGGCAATAGGAAACTAGAAAGTCACATGACTCATGATAAAATGATTCATGATCCGACTTTTTTTTTTTTTTTTTTTTACCAATGAACTGTACGTGAGTACAGCAGTATTAGTACACACCTGTTAGTACAGGTAGAAGCAGTAGTATATACTTGTGAGTACAGTAGTATTAGTACACACCTGTGAGTACTGGAAGTAGCAGCAGAGTACAGGTAGTAGGAGTACAGAAGTATGAGTACAGTAGTATATACTTGTGAGTATGGTAGTATATACTTGTGAGTACAGTTAGTAGCATTAGTACATACTTGTGATCACAGTAATATGTGTGCATACCCGTGAGTAAAGTAGTATATACTTGTTAGTACTGTAGTGTTAAAACAAACCTGTTAGTACAGGTAGTAGCGGTAGTGTATACTTGTGAGTACAGAGGTGTTAATACATACCTGTGAGTACAGGAAATGCAGTAGTATATACTTGTTAGCACTGTAGTGTTAGTACATACCTGTGAGTACAGGTATTAGCAGTAGTATATACTTGTGAGTACAGAAGTGTTAATACATACCTGTGAGTACAGGAAATGTAGTAGTATATACTTGTTAGTACTGTAGTGTTAGTACATACCTGTGAGTACAGGTAGTATCGTCCGTCCTGGGGCACTTTGAGTTTCCCGTTGGTCAGACTCATGTTGTGAAGGTGTGAGCCAAAGCTCTGATTGGCCCAAGACCGGACCATGTGACGACAGGACTGGTGCAGACCCGGAGTGGGAGACCCTGCTGAGAGAGGAAAAGGAGAGGGTGAGAACAGGTCCTGCTGAGAGAGGAAAGGAGAGGGTGAGAACAGGTCCTGCTGAGAGAGGAAAGGAGAGGGTGAGAACAGGTACAGCTGAGAGAGGAAAGGAGAGGGTGAGAACAGGTCCTGCTGAGAGAGGAAAAGGAGAGGGTGAGAACAGGTCCTGCTGAGAGAGGAAAGGAGAGGGTGAGAACAGGTCCTGCTGAGAGAGGAAAAGGAGAGGGTGAGAACAGGTACAGCTGAGAGAGGAAAAGGAGAGGGTGAGAACAAGTCCAGCTGAGAGAGGAAAAGAAGAGGGTGAGAACAGGTCCTGCTGAGAGAGGAAAAGGAGAGGGTGAGAACAGGTCCTGCTGAGAGAGGAAAAGGAGAGGGTGAGAACAGGTCCTGCTGAGAGAGGAAAGGAGAGGGTGAGAACAGGTCCTGCTGAGAGAGGAAAAGGAGAGGGTGAGAACAGGTACAGCTGAGAGAGGAAAAGGAGAGGGTGAGAACAAGTCCAGCTGAGAGAGGAAAAGAAGAGGGTGAGAACAGGTCCTGCTGAGAGAGGAAAAGGAGAGGGTGAGAACAGGTCTTATTATTGTAGACTTTGGACATATTTAAATACCTACTTCCTAGTTTGCAGCATAAAAAAAAACATTGAATTTTCTCTCAATCGTGCAAAACACATCTCATTTATCGCCCACTAAACCTTCGGCTGAATCATAAAAACATGAGACTAGAATATTATTGAGCAACGATTCCCAAAAGAATCATAAATATCAGCTGGAAAAATAATGCCTGATATTCCTGTCGGCCATCTTGAATCCAGGCTGTGTCCCTGATGAAGTGAGAATGTTCCGAGTCTCTGAGGATCGTTGCTCAATTGAAGAGAAATGATCTGTTATTTGTTGAGGCTTGGACACGGTTTGACACAAAGGATAGGGTCATTTTTGTATTTTTTCTTTGAGTATGCGTTCCAAATCATAAAATCTGGTTTGTATCGATGTGAGACAGTCCAGGGAGAAGTCATTTGTAATCATTTGTATTGAAAAGAACAGTGAACAGAATTAATCACACATGGACGTGTTTACTTTGAGTTTACGAATTATTAGGCGTTTTCGCACATCAAAGTACAAAAGATCTAAGTCTCCACATTCCAGTGTCTGTTTAGTCAAAGGGGTGACTCATTAGTTCACTAAGATTTGAAATATGACCAACTAAAGTTTCTTGAGAATAAGAAAGGGTTGTCAAAAGTGTAAAAATGTATAAAATGCGTCTCGCAAACTATAGTTTTCTTTTAAACCTAATGTTGTTAATGTGTTTGTGTCTCCAAAAGGTTCCTAGTCTGACTGGAAAGTACCTGTCCCAGATCAGGAACTACACAGTCCTCAAAGTGTGGCCTCATCAGTCAATATGCCTGCTTGTGAAAGTCTGATCCCGTCAGATCTAAGAAGCTAAGCAAGTTACGGCCTGGTTAGTACTTGGATGGGAGACCGTTAGAACACCAGGTGCCACAGTGGGACGACAGGAGTAATGTCGTTGTGTCCTTGGGCAAGACACTTAACTCACACTGCCTCAGTGTCAGCGTACACTGGGTGAGTGGATGCAAGATTGTAAAGCGCTTTGAGTGCCTGGAAAGGTAGAAAAGCACTATATAAATAGACCATTTACGACTTAAATGGTCTATTTAGCACTTTTCTACTCAAAGCTCTTTACAATCAAGGATCCACTCACACAGTGTAACAGACACTGAGGCAGTGTGAGTTAAGTGTCCTGCCCAAGGACACATAAACAATCTAATCTTGTTGACCCACTGGTCGACAAGGTGCAACCTATTGTTCCAGCAGTTCCATCCAAGTACTAACCAGGCTGTAACTTGCTTAGCTTCTGAGGCCTGATGGGACCAGGCTTTGACAAACAGGTTTACAGTAGATGTCTGTAGTTCCCTCTCTGTGAGAACTAAACATAGAACTGCTTTTATGTCTAGTGCAGTGCATACAGTGAGCTTTCTCCTCCTCACATCCACATCAGTTTGATTTAAATATAAAAATCACTCAAGCGTACTTTATTCTAAGTAAAGTAAAGTTCTCACTCTTTCCTTGGTTTGATGTCTCCATTATTGCTCATGTTCCATGGTTGTGTGTGTGTTTGGCCTCACCTCATTGGGACCGACACAGATATTGATGTGTATTGATCCTGGATCCGTTTTTGTCATTTAAAATATTGTTTTAAAGAGTAAATATCGATTGTTTTACTTTAACTATGGCTGAGAAAGTACATAGTTCCAAACACTCCAAAAAATGGTAAATGATTTAATTAAATAAGCTTAGGTTTATTGTATAGATTGGATTTTGAAAACTGATTTTTTTTAACAAAACAGAAGAATAGAATAGAATTTCTTTGTCCCTGTCAGGTACAAGACAATGACATACAGTAAGCCTCTCAACGGTAAGGCAATGCATTTCCACAGTACATTACAAGTGGAGTGATTGCTTTAACAGCTTGTGGATGAAAGTCTGTTGATCCTTGTCTTCAAAAGCCTGAAGCGTTTACCAGAAGGAAGAGCAGTGAATAGTCCATGTCCAGGGTGCGAGGGATCTATAATGTCTGTTCATGTAAATCTTGTGCAGAGGAGTCAGTGATGCTCCACAGATTAATCTTCCTGAAACTGAGGAGAGTCACTCGCGCTGCTGTATACATTTTTTCTTCCACCTTCCCGACTAAGTGCAACATATTTAAAAAAAATCATGTATGGAATGATTTAGAGGGTTTATATCTTACAAATTGCCCTGGCCCAAAATAGAACACAGTCTGGATGTGTACGATATATACTCAACAAAAATATAAACGCAACACTTTTGTTTTTGCTCCCATTTTTCATGAGATGGACTAGAAGATCTAAAATTCATTCCAGATACACAATATTACCATTTCTCTCAAACATTGTTCACAAATCTGTCTAAATGTGTGATAGTGAGCACTTCTGCTTTGCTGAGATAATCCATCCCAAATCACAGGTGTGCCACATCAAGATGCTGATCTGACCTCATGATTAGTGCACAGGTGTACCTTATACTGCCCACAATAAAAGGCCACCCTGAAATGTGCAGTTTTGTCTCACAGCAAAATGCCACAGATGCCACAAGCATTGAGGGAGCGTGCAGTTGGCACGCTGACAGCAGGAATGTCAACCAGATCTGTTGCTCGTGCATTGAATGTTCATTTCTCCACCATAAGCTGTCTCCAAAGGCGTTTCAGAGAATATGAAAATGTCCCAGTTCTTGCATGGCCAGCATACTCACCGGACATGTCACCCATTGAACATGTTTGGGATGTGCTTGACCGGCGTATACGACAGCGTGCACCAGTTCCCACTAATATCCAGCAACTTCGCACAGCCATTGAAGAGGAGTGGACCAACATTCCACAGGCCACAATAGACAATCTGATAAACGTGAAGAAGATGTGTTGCACTGCATGAGGCAAATGGTGGTCACACCAGATACTGACTGGTTCTGAGTCCCCAGACCGCCAATAAAGCAAAAACAAACTGCACATTTCAGGGTGTCCTTTTATTGTGGGCAGTATAAGGTACACCTGTGCACTAATCATGATGTCAGATCAGCATCTTGATGTGGCACACCTGTGAGGTGGGATGGATTATCTCAGCAAAGCAGAAGTGCTCACTATCACACATTTAGACAGATTTGTGAACAGTGTTTGAGAGAAATGGTAATATTGTGTATCTGGAATGAATTTTAGATCTTTAAGTCCATCTCATGGAAAATGGGACCAAAAACAAAAGTGTTGCGTTTATATTTTTGTTGAGTATATATATATTTTTTGGTAAAATTCAATAATTTTGAGGTTCTGGTGGGATAATTTAACGTTTAGGGTTGTCAACACTCGCGATTTAGGTGGGACAGTCAATCTTTCAGTCAAAGCTGAAAGATTGAAAACCTAAAATACTTTCTAAAACAGTGTTTTGGCCTGCAAAGAGATGCTGAGATTTGTCATATTTGTCTGATTAAAATTAGAATAAAAAAGACTGTCAAAGTACACTAAATCAATGCATTATTTTTTACTAAAACATACAGGTTTGTTCCTTGGCACGCTTTAAATCATTTATATTGGACCTTCTAAGAAAACAAAAACAAACAAACCCCAAAAACTTTTCCGCGCCTCTGTTGTAAAACATGCAAACTCATACACTAAACACACATGATTATTTATGAGCCCTGGTGCATGTGCAGGACCCTCACGTCCGGCTTCACACAGAACACACCAGACCATGGACCGCACACATTCTTTTATTTCAAACTTTGAAGTTCGGAGTGCACCAGGGCAAAGCTTAAAAAAAAAAAAAAAAAAAAAAAAAATGAACGTTTTCTTTTTATAGTAAGTAGTAAGAGTTCGAGTCGTGCCTGCGTCTCCACACTTCTATCACCTCACATTGTTCTGCTCTGTTCAAACCGCTGCTGCTGCCGCACTTTGTTTTCACAGGATCAGAAGGCTTCGCTCCCGGTTTATTTTGCCTCTCGATTAGACTTTGGTGTAAAAGCCCGGGGCCGGAGGTCAGAGGTCGGGCGTCTTCCTTCCTCAAACAGCGAGGTCGTTTGGGATTGGAGCGGGTTGCGTTGCCAGATGGGTCGACACCCAGCGGTTTGCACGCGAGTCCGGAACGAGACACGCCAAACTTGTGCTGAGCGTCCAAGAGAAAGCTATTATCTGCTGTGTTTATGGTTATTAACTCTCAAAAAGATTTACACTTCCTGGTTGTAAATGATGACATCACACTAGAAAATTCTAAAGCATTTTGTACATCCAGTTGAATTTAGTTTAACTCACAGAATCGCTTTCTTCTCTCAAACTTTTTGTGATATCATTAAGTGGTAACACAAATAGCATCACGATTCTTTTCCAATTTAAAAAATATGATCATATTCCTGCTTTGGTGACAACAAATGAAACAATTAATAATTTAGCATTTTAACAACGATACTGTTATTTTAACAAACACGTATATTCCCTCCAAAAACAAAAAAAAGGCTTACTTTACAGCTGTTTTATTTATGTATTTATGTACCTGTTTACCGTAGTCGTTTTTGTTGTTTTTTATTTAATTATTCTAAATGATATCTGTCTACCTACCTACCTATTTCAAGTAGTGACTCCGGGCAACATCTTCCTAACAGGTTAATGCACAAAGCTGAACAGATGCTCTGTCATATTCCATATGAGTTTTGAGCCTTTGTGTCATTTGATGATGTGTTCTGTCACATTTACATGTTGTTAGGGCTGGGCGATATTGACAAAAATAAATATCTGGATATTTTTAGGGCATTTCTCGATTGCGATATTTGGACGATATTTTCTCAGTCCAACAGAAATGTGTTTAAACGTGTACTCAGACTTTTTAGTTGATGTAAATTGGCTGCAATCACTTTGTAGAATTTGATAACTCATTCACTTTTTGTATTACAACTAATATTAGCAACTTGATCTTAATTTCTGTTAAATATTATTGGCCTACAGCCTATCCAAGCTGTGGTCTCTTTCACACATTTTTTTTGACCCTCAGACTTCCTGCTAGATCGACCCAAATTACAAAAAGTGCAGCATTCAATATCAAATTTGAGCAACTCTTCTATAATTGTCAAAATAACAAACATTTTGATGTTATACAAACTTAAAATTAATGGGAAATGTCTTATTAAACATTTGTTGGTCCATTAAATTTAGTTCAAACGCAAAATTTTTTGAATGATTCACTTCACAGTCGTGTTTATACGGCCATCAAGTTTCCAAATTCGCACCACTTAAAAAAAAAGTGGACACCCCTGGCCCACAGTGTGTTCATATGAAGATAAGCTATTATCTTAAGTTCGGGAGCAGGACCACACCTCTCCTACGTCCCTTCCGGTGGCTACGCTATTTAGCCACCCCGGCTACACACTCACACCCTGCCATTCGTGTCTCAATGCTCTCAAACTTTGATCGCCTCATCAGGCATCGATGCTTTCAACCGTCGACCGCCTGCGTTGACCAATCAGACATGTGCATGTCTGCTGCGCTTGCTTCCACTTCATGCTCACAACTCGTCTCTCACAAACAAAGGAAGTTTAAGGAGCAGAGAAATTGTTTCTGAAATGGCGCGGGCGTTTTATCAAAGCAGTCTTGAGCTTGTTGCGTATGAGTAAGCCAGTGGCAGAGGAGGTAAGTCATTTGATTCTCCTGTTTAGTGCGAATGGGTAGCGCAGATGTGGCGCTCTAGACCAACAACGTCCCTTTATTGAGACGATGCAGATTGTAGGTGGCCACTCACACTGAGACTGGAGTATGCATGCACGCACAGACACTGCTGGCATGGTGAGACCAAAACCCCACCCTGGTCCAGAAAGCCTCCAGACTTTGGACCGGACTACAAACTGGATGCAGTGTAAGCCCAGTGTTACTACAGGCTCACACTGCCTCCAGTCCAGATCCGGATCTGTCGCTTACCGTTACACCCCTAATTATCAAAGAAATGTCAAAAACTTATGACAAGCATGTTTTTACGCTTTTTTAAAGAAAATATATTACGAAAACCAAAACATGAAAGAACTATGAATATTGTTTGAAGCCACATTTTGGCTTTTCGCAACATATTGACGTGAAAAGGCATAAAAACATTTCGTTGTTTATCTACGTTTTCTTTTCTGGGCTGAATCTAAAGGTGAAACTGAACTTTTCTTACAAGAGTCTCATTTTGGCTAAGAAGTAAGTTTTGGTAGTGGCATTTCTCTGTATTTCTTATGCACACTGACTGCAAAGTGGTTTCAGTTCCAGTCTACAGTCGTCCTTGGGAAAAAACAGACTTCTTGTGGATTCTTTCTTTCTTCTCTTGGAGTCCACATTTGTCAAATACAGTAACTGACCTATTAGACCCCGTCGACTTCTACCCCTGCTCCGTTATCTGCCGCGCACACCACACTTTTCAAAAGCTAAATCTCTACAAAAAACAAACTTCCCTTCACTCACTCTCCGGGACACGTTGATAAGAGCAGATTTAGGGTCTGTTCCCGTCCGTTCCTGATCCCACACATGAACCGCGCTCGGATTTGGACACATTTTTCACGCATCTGTTCTGGAGACAGCTGATCTTCATAAATCTGGTCGGCGCTCAGCACGTTGCGGACACGCTGCCGGGTGTAAACGCGACGGGACAATGGCGAGGTTTGACAGAGACACCTGACGAAGCCTCGTTTTAAACTGGATCGGTCTCTGAGCCTGTGGAATGTGAATGCGTGTGGGAAAGTTTCAGAACAGTCTTGGAAGAAAATGTAAATACAACGTTCAAGTTTGGACTTCAAGTCACTAAAATTGGTAAGTTTAGGGCTGTGGTTAGGAGTAGAGTAAGATTTACCTGTTAAACTCAAAGAAACTGTGCTTATCGTACGAATTTGACATTTCGTCCGAAGACTGTGTTGGAGAATTAATGGTGTTTTTACTGAAAGAAACAAACGCCAGAACAGATTGAAGTGGCCACATTTTTCGACAACGCTTACACGGAGTATGAGCAGTAAAATCTATTAATTGTTTGATGACGTCTGCACATTTGTACTTTAGTTTGTTAGATCCACGCGTGACATTTAAATGAACTCTGTGGTGTAACTTCTGTGTCTGTGATTGGTCGCTTAAGCCCAGACTTCACTTGAAGCTGCAGAACGTTTCCTTCACTTATGGTTTTAGATTTTAATACCCGTATATATTTCACTTCATGATTGACGTTTCCTCAAGTTTGAAGTCCGCAGGTTGTTTGTTCTGATTGGTCACACTGCAAAAAATGAATTTCAAGTTGCTTGATTCAGGGATTTGAACCTAATTTCAAGCATTTTGACTCATTTTATCTTGATCTATTGGAAAGACAGATTATTTTCCAAGTTTCAAAGTGTTTTGAACTGATTTCAAAACATTGCTTCTTATTTCAAGCCAAATTATTTGATAATGGGTGAAGAAAACTGTTCCCCATTGGCAAGTTTTTGTTCTTATTAAAAGCCAAATTTTCTTAGTTAAAACCATTTAAAAAATACAGTATCTTGACACCAGTGAAATATTCTACATTACATAAGCAATTACATTTTATCCAGTGTAAACAACTAAAATTGGGTTTAAATTTCTGATTCCAAGTCAGTTTGAGCAAGTCTAGATATATCGTTTTTTAGTGCACTCCAGGGTTAACAGATCCAGTTGGGAATAGGGCTGGGCGATATTGACAAAAATGAATATCTCGATACATTTTTGGCGCATCTCGATGCCGATATTTGGACAATATTTTGTCAGTTCAACATAAATGTGTTAAAACGATTTCAAATTGTTACTACGCTGGAAAAATCTTAAATTTGTCCATGAGTTTAAAATTGGTTGAATTAGTTTGTGTTGAACATGTTTTGACTTTCTTAAATAGAGATTTGCAAACTCATTTTAGTCCCTATTTCATGAACAGATGTTTGTATTTTTAAGTAAAACAAAATATATTATGCTCGTTTCTTTGGAAAAATTAGTTAAAGCCAATCGAAATGTAATAAAACATGTAAATATTACTTATTCCAGGCCCAAATTCTCTTGTTATTTAATTTAAGATGTTCAATTATCAGACAAAAATCTGTCAAAATAATATTCCTCTTTTGTGAAGCACTTTGGATTACTTCATGTACAAATTCATATACTCGCCTTGTCTATTAGAAAGTATACAGCATTTCTCATTAATTTTTTATAGTAAACTCTATATACTGGATACTCAATTTTTGCATATCTCCAAAACAACATTCACGATATTGTCTCAAATTCAATATATTGCACAGCTCTAGTTGGGGATCTCGTTTTATAGAACCTCAAGAGAAGCTTATGTTCGGGTTAGTCAACCCGGGTGTGAAAAACGTATCCAGGATAAGTGACGTTCGTAGTACAGGGCTCTGGAGTTCTAATCTTTTTGGTAGAAAACACCAGAAAACCCAGATGTACTGCAGCAGTACTGCCAACATGCCACATGTATACCACATGCTTCTGCCTAGGGCTGGGCGATATTGACAAAAATAAATATCTGGATATTTTTAGGGCATTTCTCGATGGCGATATTTGGACGATATTTCCTCAGTCCAACAGAAATGTGTTTAAACGTTTACTCAGACTTTTTAGTTGATGTAAATTGGCTGCAATCACTTTGTAGAATTTGATAACTCATTCACTTTTTGTATTACAACTAATATTAGCTACTTGATCCTAATTTCTGTTAAATATTATTGGCCTACAGCCTATCCAAGCTGTGGTCTCTTTCACACATTTTTTTGACCCTCAGACTTCCTGCTAGATCGACCCAAATTACAAAAAGTGCAGCATTCAATGTCAAATTTGAGCAACTCTTCTATAATGGTCAAAATAACAAACATTTTGATGTTATACAAACTTAAAATTAATGTGAAATGTCTTATTAAACATTTGTTGGTCCATTAAATTTAGTTCAAATGCAAAATTTTTTGAATGATTCACTTCACAGTCGTGTTTATACGGCCATCAAGTTTCCAAATTCGCACCACTTAAAAAAAAAAGTGGACACCCCTGGCCCACAGTGTGTTCATATGACCACAACTTTTTGCAATACAAATATGAGATCAATAACAAAACTGCAAAATAGGACTTTTGTGTCCTTAGTTAAAAGTTTACTACTACTTACTTTACTTTACTACTACTTTTCTAAATTTTTGGTAGCAGTTTTCTATCCGCGATATACTCGATATGTAATTTTTTATATCTTAAAAGCAACATTCACGATATTATCTAAAATTCGATATATTGCACAGCTCTAACTTCTGCCTTTTCTGGGATTCATTACTCGCCCGTTTTATTGGCGTGGTATAGACATGTGATTTGGTTGAGGACAAACAGCAGGTCTTATTTGGGTTTAATTTTCACACTGCAAACATAATTTAGGTTTTAAATCTGACTACTTACTCTCTTAAATCCTTTGACACACGGTTAAAATCAAAATCTATTCATTTTTGGTTGCAATTACAGCTCATAACCTTATTTTTTACAAGCACCCGAGTGAATCTGGAGAGTACCACCCAAGCACAGCCAATCAGAGAGCTTGCCTGGAGAATCCAGCCTCACCGCTGTACCAGCGGATGAGTCTGGTCGCCCCCCGAGTCAACTGGATTTCTAGGGCGGAACAAAGCTCACCTAATAGACAGCGGAGGGAACCAATCAGAGAAGAGCATAAAGGCTTCTAGTGCCGTAAGCTTTTGGGATTTCTCTCGCGCTGTCATCTGTCGGTAAGGGCGGTCCCCTTACCGGCTCGAGCCGACTGCACTGCCTTGACCATCTTGAACACAACAATTGACGCGATGTCTTTTTGGTCAGTTAAAACGGCATTTACCGGTGAATGGAACAAATTCTTGGTTTTCCCGTGCGCCATGTTGTTTATCCTTCCGCGGCGCTGCCTAGATCCATGCGTGCTGCGCACAGCAGGGACGTTGTTAGCAAAAACCACGTGACTGAAATAAACGATTTTCATTGCACGGTACGATCTGGATTTCGAAGGAAACGCCCTTGGAGGGGAGGGCGACCAGACTGACATTTTCTCTGTGTAAAAATACAGAGAAATGTCATTCTGGATCCCAGGCAATCAGAGAGCAGCATGATAAAGATTAAAATTCTTTATTATTCAGTTAAAACTCATTAGTCTAATTTTTTCACAAATTGCTACATTTATTATAGACTCTTAAGTAGAAAACATAAGGTTTACTAATTTACAACAAAAAAAATTGCTACCCAATCTTTAATGGCTAAGTTTAGGTCTGTTGGGCGCAGAAAATGCCATTATTTCAAAGCGCAGTTCTCAATCACTCAACTATCTGTTCACTCTTTCCCTGCCAATGACGTCTTCTTCCGTCATAGACATTTTATTCTCTGCGGCGATGTGGGTCTCTCTGCACGTGCTGACTTTGTCTACGGTCAAATACACGACGCAGTTTCACAGATTCACCAGCAGAGGGGGGAATAGAAAACGTCTGGAATACAGCTTTTTGTTGGTTTAAAGATGAAAAAGACACTCGTCCTCGTTGTTTTAATCACGTAAACCAACAAACTCCAGGTGAACTCTGAACCTTGTAGCGTCTCACCTGGAGAGCTGGAGTCCCTCAGGGTCAGGTGAGCCGAGGGTCGCTGGGGCACAGAGGTCACGAACTTTGACCCCGTGGAGTTGAAAGTGCGAGGCATGGTCCGCGCCTCTGCAAAACACACGGCACATCAGTGAGGTTATTAGAATGGTGTTTTAGAGAATGTGGATTGTCTTTGCACTGGAATACAACAGATTACAGTTTAATAAAAGCACAAGTTATCAGTATCACAATGACCAGAGCGTATTTGCTTCTGTCATGTACAAAAGTTATATACATTGTTTTATAATAAGATATATTTCCAACTGCTAACTTCAGCCATTATGGACACCTCTTTTGAAGGTGCACACAAACACTGGTGAAGTAACACTATACAGGTTATCTGTTGTTTGCCTAATTTAAACCACATTTTGTTATGTAATTTAAATGG
>CM076404.1:6269919-6499062 GCA_038363315.1 Mugilogobius chulae
CAAACAATATCTTTTTTAAAAATCAGATTAATCACACTTTCAAATTTTGATTAATCACGATTAATCACAGTTATGCTTGATAGCAGACTTTCAGTCAGTTATTCTATAAAAAAAACACAAATTTTGAAACGACTGTTAGAATGTTACTGTCAGTTATTATTATTGTGCTATAGGCCTACAGTTGGTTTATTCTGGTTGTGATTGTTCCTCTGAAGGTAACTTGTATGTTGGATCACCTGTGGCCATACGCAGGTAATTGTGGGTCCGTTGATCTTTAACGATGTTGTTGGGTCTACATGCTGTGGATATCCGTTTAGCAAAAGCATTACTTAACTTTTGTTAACATTGCCGTGCTGGGCTTGGTGTTGATGTAAGTTAGTAGCAGCACTCTTGCAGCCGCTGCCTCAAACACATGTTTGGTTTTAAGGTGGTATTTCTTTAAGGTAGTATTTCAAGCTTGTTGTGCTTCAGTGAAAGGAGAGTTCATCATTGCAATACATGCACACTACCTTCGTTTTATCTCTCGTGGGATGTTTTTTGAACAGAAATGTTCCGCCGAGCCGAGCGCACCAGTCTGAGTCTCTTTACACCGCGTATGCATTGACTTGAGCTATACGCAGACCTAATAACAACCTGCGCTGCGCAGTACGCGCTCCCCCGCGCTGAAACGCGTACTGAGCGGTCAAATTAAATAGTGTGATTAATCTGCAATAATCCATGATTAATGCGTTAATTTTTTATGATTAATAACATGATTAACACATTAACTTTTCGGACTTGAAGTTTTTAAAGACATCCATTTTACTCTGCGGTGGGGGTCACGAGGTGGTTACATCAATATTTTGTGGGGTCCCAGGTCTGAAAAGTTTGAACCACTGGTCCAGGCTACTTAAGAGCATATTCTCTCATCTATCTGGTCCAACTTTAGTGACAAAGACTCCAATCTCTTGTTACGTAGATGCGCAGGTATTTTAGCTTACTCAGATGTTTGCCCTGCACATCAGCCTTTATAACTTATAATGGTCTTGACAATGTTTTAAATGGGAATGACTAACTAGCTAACTTTATGGTTAGCTTGCTTGGTTGTCTGTGTGCTTTTGTTCGTGTGGCTG
Organism: Mugilogobius chulae; assembly: GCA_038363315.1. Lineage (NCBI taxonomy): Eukaryota > Metazoa > Chordata > Actinopteri > Gobiiformes > Gobiidae > Mugilogobius > Mugilogobius chulae. Next base: position 6,271,032 of record CM076404.1, read on the forward strand.
TGACGCACACAGACGTGGTGCCTCTGTAGGTCTCAAGAAAGTCGCTTTCCTAATACATATCTCAACTTGCAACTTTTCACAGCAAAAGAGGCTCTCCTTCACTCCAGCTACTAAGTCAGGAATCACAAAATAACAAAAATAAAACTTCTAGTGCATTCCTATGTTAGTAAGTATATTGAGTGGCTGCAGTCTATGGAGTTTTCCCATGGAGCTCGAGGTATGGCCAAACGCTTAAGAAGGTTATAATGAGAATGTCAGAATATGTCGTTCACTTTCTATTTACTTCAACAATAACAGCGATAATCTGGCTCCCGGTGCATAAGGTGCTGCACTTTGAAGGTTGTGATGTCTCTGAGGAAACGTATTTCTGCCATAAACACCTCTGTCGTGGTTCAACATGTGACCTAATGATGCTCTGATGTGTCTCACTGAACCCCACTTTACCTTAACAGTCACAGCGAGAACAAAGAATGGCTTATCATCGCTGCTGTAATGTTACAAGTACTAATTTTGTCTTTAAAAAGAACCTTTTCACTAGCTTTTGTGACTGACCAATCAGGATTCAGTATGTGACTGACCAATCAGGATTCAGTATGACCTGAGCAGCATTAGCATTAGCATGTTCATTCTTTGGTCTAAACTTGTGGAGCTGTCGATCCAGTTGGACGTGAATCTGGATCAGTTTCATTTCATTTTTGGACAAACAAACAGGAGCAAGAAAAGACATCTGAGCAGCTAAAGTCTGACTGTAAATGAAGTCATGTACAAAAAAAAAAATCGAGCTTGTGGTTAACATATTATACTCATGGATCTATTATAATATCTAGATATTATAGCTGTTGTAAATCAGCCCCAGTGGTCGCTCCATTGGTACTGCAGCAGGAAAATCCCTCCACAGGCTAGAAAACATTTTATCCCTCAAGCACAATGCACTCATCTACAGCTTTAAGAACAGTCGGATTTTGTGGCCTTTCACATCATAAACTTTTTTCCGGTTCAAAAGGTTTTTGTTTCAATGAAAATGCCTTTATAAGCTTTAGCTTCGCCTACCGCTCCCTCACTCTGTAACTCCCGCTCTGATTGGTCAGAACGGTCAAAACATCCCGCTCCTCGCGGGGAAAACACAACTGTGCAGGTCCCATAGTCCAAAAAGGCTAAAGCTAACAGCCAATATAGCAATGAACACCAGTGAACAAAAGCCTTTGACGCACAACACTGTCATCTTTGGTCACCAGGGTTTGAATAGACTCTAGTGCAGTGGTGGACCGTCAGGGCCTGCAAAGCCTTCTCTGCTGGCCTAAAAATATCTAATCAACAAACTGATACAAATCATATTTAGTGCTGTCTAGGGCTGTCAGTTTTATCGCATTTTTATCGCGTTAACGCAAAACTATTTTAACGGCGACAATTTTTTTGACGCTAATTAATCGCATGGTTATTTTTTCACCATTAAAACGCTCCAATGACGTTAGGTTCATAGAAAAACACAGAGCACAAGCAGAAAGAGACCTAGACATAGCTCTGCTGGCTCACTTTTTGTAGACTTTGGTACGTTTCCACTCGATCCCACGACTGTCTGAGCGTGAGTGTGTTTGTTTACCTCGGCTCCGTCCATGTGCAGCTCGATCAGCTGATGAGGAGGCTCCGTACATGTTTCCACCTTCCCGTGTCTCGATAAAGTCGGCGGTCCGTGATCACTAAATGTGATGTTTGTCCTCAAGTTGTTGATAAATCCAATATCCAGAATAGTCTTTCAAAATTCCGGTAAAAACGTTCGTAGTTCTACTTTTGGCTCCGGTGGCTTAGCGGTAAAGCTGCGCTCGTTTTAACTAACACTTCCTTTAAATCCTTCACAATAAAAGCTTCATAATCTCCAGCTGCAGAAAACGCTTTATTGTGAAAGAGCAGTGTAATAAAATGCTTAGAATGAGTGACACGTCAATAACACAATTTGGCCTAATGTTATGGGAATGCATTATTATAAAATATATAAAAAATATATATATAAACATTATTTTTACACTTCAAGAATGTAACAGATTCTACAAATAAAGACATAATAATTAGGAATTCAAGCTAAATATATTATTAGAATGTAAAATACATTAAAATATATAAAATAAAAACATTTAATTATATGCGATTAATCGCGAGTTAACTCAAGACAATCATGCGATTAATCGCGATTAAAATTTTAATCGCTTGACAGCCCTAGTTTTAACCAATCATATTTCAGCCGTCAGTTGTTGTCAGGGTCAGTGAAATCTGCCCGAGGTCTTCACAATCAGTTTGAAGGCATCGTATCGTAGAATAAGTCAAGGCCTTCTAGCAGGCCACCGGCAACGTCACCATAACTACGGCATTTGATTGGCTGTCTGTGCTTATTGTTGTTTCAGTTTTGTCACAGTGGCTAAAGGGAGAGAAGAAATCCATTTGGTTGCAAATTTATTGGTAAAGCCTTTTTCAAGACGGACTTTTCAAGAAAAGCTGGACATTGTTCAGAATGGATTGTTCAGGATTGTTCATTTGTCTTGTCTAACAAAAGCAGCAACGAGGCAACAACACTTTGGCAAATCCAGAGTGCATTTACAGCTAAACGAGCAAGTGCGGAGGGAAACAGCTGCAGAGAGAAGAGCCGGCCCGTGGAGCTATGTGTAAAACTCCCTCCTTTTTTTTTCACGGCGTAAAAAACACACGAGTTTTGGTTGAAGCCACGTCTTTAGGTGAAACAGGTAAGTTTAGGCTTCAAGTTAAAAAAATGGGTAAGTTTAGGTCTGGGGCTTGGGGTTGGGGATCAGGATTTTGTTAATATTAGGAACACATCTTAACAAAAGAACTGGGACTGCGACGCAAAACAGCCGTGAACTCGTGCTAATCATACTTAATGTACATGTCCTGTAATGTCGTGGTAAATGTACGCTTTCTTGTGAGATCGGGCTTCTTCAGGAGAATGGTTAAGTTTAGGAAAAAGTTTTGGGTGAAGTGTAAGGCTAGGAAAGAGGTTTTTGTAGATAAAAAATATCAATCGCTTAGGCTAGCAACAGTAACAAATTTCTGTCCCTCAAAGCAATACATCCATGATTTGTCAACACTATTGGCGAGTCACAAATTACATGTTAAGCCACATAGACTTCACTTGCCCATCTACTTTGCAGTGTATAGTATTTTTAACTTTCTGCGGTCCTCGCTAACTCTCCCCTCGAGGCTTTTCTCCTTCGTCATGTTTTCACTTTCTCTCTGGCTTCTGTTCAGCTTCACTTGAGTCCGGGTGAGACCTGGGACTGGTTCTGATCCCGGAGCGCGTGTCACAAGTGCCTAAAAGCCCCCCCCCCCCCCCCCCCGTCCCCGCGCATGGTTCCTCGGTGACATCACGGTCTGGAGCTGCATACATCATTTATACGTGCTCTTAAACAAACGCGCGTTCAGGGAGAATTACTCTGCTTCGCCTCGGAGGTTTTAAATCCACGAGGCCGCGTCAAAAGCACCTGATGGACCGTCGTGTGGAGAAGCAGCTCCTAGAGAAGTCTGAGAGAGGAGCTATTGTGTGAGTTTATAGTCTGAGGTCAGACTATAAACTCTCTCTCTCTCTCTTCTCCAGCTCCCCTCCTCTCTCTCCTTGCTTCTCCCTCTCTCCTTCTCTCCCTTCTGTTGCTTTTCTCCTCTCTCTTCTCTTTCCTCCTCTCTCTCCCTCTTTCTTTCTCCTCGCTTCTCCCTCTCTCCTTCTCTTGCTTTCCTCACCCTCTCTTCTTTCTCTCTCCCCTCGCTTTCTTCCCTCTCTCTTCCTTTTCTCATTCTCTTCTCTCCTGCTCTGTTCTCTTGCTCTCTTTTCTCCGTCTCCCTTCTCTCTCCCCTTGCTTTCTTCCCTCTCTCTTCTCCCCCTCTCTTCTCTCTGTCTTTCTTTTTCTTCTTTCGCTCTCTCCTCTCTCGCTCTATTCTCTATCTCTCTTTCCTCTCTCTCTGTTCTCTCCCCTCTCCTTTCTCTATCCTCTTTCTCCCTCTTTCCCTATTTCACCCACTCTCTTTCTCTCTTCACCCTCTCTCTTTCTCTTTCTCCCTTCTCTCTCTTTCTCTCACTCTCTCTCTCTTTCTCTCTCTCTTTCTCCCTCACTTCTCTCACTCCCACTTTCTTTTCTCTCTCTCCCTCTTTCTCCCTTCTCTCTCTTTCTCTCTCTCTCCCTCTTCTCTCTCCCTCTTTCTCCTTTCTCTCCATTTTTTCCTCCTCTTTCTCTCTCTCTCCCTCTCTCTCCTTCTTTCTCTCTCTTCTCTCTCTCCCTCTCTCTTTTCTCTCTCTCCCTCTTTCTCTCTCCCCTCTCCCTTCTCTCTCTCTCTCTTCTTTCTCACTCCCTATTTCTCTCTCTCTTCTCTCCCTTTTTCTCCCTTCTCTCTCTCTTTCTCTTCTCTCCCTCTTTCTCTTTCTCACTTCTCTCACTCCCTCTCTCTTTTCTCTCTCTCCATCTTTCTCCCTTCTCTCTCTCTCTCTTCTCTCTCCCTCTTTCTCCCTTCTCTCTCTCTCACTTCTCTCACTCCCTCTCTCTTTTCTCTCTCTCCCTCTTTCTCCCTTCACTCTCTCTCTTCTCTCTCCCTCTTTCTCCCTTCTCTTCTCTCGCACTTCTCTCAGTCCATCTCTCTTCTTTCTCACTCCCTATTTCTCTCTCTCTTCTCTCCCTCTTTCTCCCTTCTCTCTCTTCTCTCTCTCTCTCTCTCTCTCTCACACACACTTCTCTCACTCCATCTCTCTTCTCTCTCACTCCCTATTTCTCTCTCTCTCTTCTCTCCTTTTATCTCTCTTGTAACTTCAAAGTTGAAAATCGTTGACTCACATTGTCCCGTTACACCAACACAAAGACTTGAGTTCATTAGGACTTCTTTTTACAGTGTACTTATGCGTTTCCTTCAAAGAAACTTGACTCAGCTACAAAAGTCATTATTACGTAGTGATTTGGAGCCGAAACAACACGATTCCAACTGTTTAACAAACTGGATGAATAAAAATACAAATGGAAATCGTAAATATAATTCTTTTTCAGGAGGCAAATAAAAACAACAACACGCAACTATTATTTTTATTAATAGTAACTTCCTGCTGGTTTATCGGTTTATTCATCTCCAAACTCTGACCTCGGGAAATGACTGTTGGATGATGAGTTTCTTTTGAATTTTTTGGGGCGTCTCCGGTTTTAAACACCACAACACTACTGAGAATTCACAAACGACATAATGGATTTCCTGGAAGATTGGACAGGCTAGTCACACTTTGAAATGAAAAAAATAAAATAAAAAAATGTTGGAAATATTTGCGCATAATTGGTTTCAAATGGACGTTATTTATTCACTGCAGAGACAAAAGAGGGCTAAAGGGTGCATCTGTCCGGGCCAGGGTCAAAGAAGAAGAAGAACTGAAGCTTTTTAGTTCAGTGAAGGTACATAATGTAAGCTTGAGAGAAAAAATAAAGGTTAAAAAAAAAGCCACAACAACTTAAAACCTCAAAATGACAGAAAGTAACATTTTGGCTTTGTGAATGGTATGTGATTTTGAAATAAAGGAGTGAGAATATTTTTGAAAAGTAATTTGTGTTTTTCTGTGTTTTCTCTTTGTCTTCAGGATCCACTTATTCACACAAGCTCCTCCTGATTGGCTGCCTGCATGTCACTGGGCAGGATCAAATACAGTATACTGTATGTTGGAGAAAGAGACAAACAAGAATCAATGAAAGTTGTCAAGACTTAATGTAAAAAAAACTGACCCATCTCTCTTTCTAAAAGTTTTGTGAAAAATAAATGTGTTAAAAAGAAATCATTGTCTCCTTTTTACAGTTTAAAATTTTAATGAATTTAAAAATAGAAACCATATCGCTAATATAAGCATTAGTCGTTATAACAAGATTAGTTTCATTGGGCCTCATTCATGAAAATCTTCGTAAAATCTGTACGTAACTTTCACTTTAAGAAGCTGCTGCGAAAACTCTACGTGTGATTCACGACGGGTTCGTAACGAGCCAAATTCCTTCCTAACAGCCTTTACGCCAAATTCACCAAACCATAGCTACGAACGATTATTTACATAAAAATGAATAATGCATACTTCCTTATATGGCAAAATGGGCCGGACACAGCGCGTCATTCACAAGATTTCTGCTGGAGCGGAGCTGGGAAGAGGAAGCGCTGCTGCAGAGGAGGAAGAAAGGAAGCAGCGCTTTCGCTGATTAAAAACGTCAGCGTCTTTTAAAAATGTCCAAACACACATGAACACACTCAGAGGAAACATGTTCACATCACAGATGTATTGAAATAACGCTGGGCTTTTGCCGTTTATATCGCGTTTCACGTCGCGGTAGAACGCGCGTGTGGGGGGCGGGGGAGGGGGCCAGCGGCTGTAGAGGGGAGCAGAGTCAGAGCACACAGGCTCTGGTCCTGGGGGGGACACAGGGTCCTGAGTCCTGTGGGGGTCTGAACACAGAGGCTCTGAGGCTGGGACAGGCTGCTGCAGGTTTATTAAAGGAGTCATTTTTAGCATGAGTGATGACTTTTTTGTTTCTAAAATTATTTTACATATAATAATTTATAAAAATACATAACCTACAATCATGTAGGAATTACAATTTTTGACTGAATTCTATAAGAAATAAAATCTGAAACAGCAGATTTGTTGTGCTCCTCAGTGTTCGTAGGATTTGTTCTTACAGACAAACATTTTCCGTTAAGAACAAATTTGTGAATGCCAAAAATGTTCGTAAACAGCCCTTAAGAACAAATTTGTTCGTAAGAACGTGTCGTGAATGAGGCCCATTGTTTGTACTTAAGATGATCAGTACAGATGACATAAAAGGGGTTTGGAGATGAGTTAAATGAACTAATGAGTAAAAGCAGAGGCTAATATTCATTTATGTCAGCTGAACTAATGCTGTTTAGTTTATGATATTTAAAAAGCTAATCTTGTTTAGTGGATCCGGTTTCCTTAACTAACTTTAGTAATCACAACTTTCCGGGTTTACAGTGTGTCGCTATAAAGAAGCGGACTTGGCAACTCTGCTCCTGCCCCTCCTCCACCTGTGCTACTCTTTTAACTCTCAATATTAGCATAAACATAAATGATGCTAAAATGCCACACTTTTGACTATTTTTTCTCATAACAAAAAAAAAAGTGAGTGTACATTTTTGGACCAAAGAGCCGGGGGTTGGTCCGAATAATCTAGACCTTCCAAAAATTCCTTCTCTATTCGGCCGAAAAATGTATTTGAAAACCTACACTGGCGACTTTTCCTCTGCTCAGCACTTTAACCCTTCGAGTCTGTCTCTCATAAATCAGAAAGTGAAAAGGTCAGGCCGCGTTTAAGCCCGGCGTCTGACCCAAAAAAAGCCCTACTGTGCCGGGTTGAGGTCACGAGCAGGAGACGCTGGAGGACATGCAGAGATCAGAACATCTTAAGAGCGCTCTGAAGACTGCAGACACTTACAGAAACCAGAGCGTGGCCAGATTGATCCCGGATAGACTTCCCCCACGCACGAGTCTCTCCGGATAATCTGCGCTTTGAAACGGGCTCACGGCGCGTCTGCCAACTGGAGGTTTTGTGAATGAAAGCGCTGGCAGAGCAGGAGGCGGGGTTTTGTTACACAGCAGCGTGAAAGTGAAACTTAAGTGGCTCCGTGTGGGAGTCCACCGGAGGAACAGCTGATTCACTCGCAGGCGCATTTGTTTTGAGGCAAGTGTGCGTTCAAATATAGCTCGACGTTGTGGGACATCGTAAGAACCAAAAAAAGAATTGCCTCGAAAAGCAAGGACCGTTAAAGCGGTTTTACTCGAGGGCTATATTCAAACCTAGAATAGTGGTGGAGGGTTGGACTGACACTAGGTCTTTTCCCACATGAAAGTACCAAGAACTAATTCCAACATTCCTTCAACCCCTGTTTAGTCAGAAGAACTATCCTGTCCCCATGTATAGGCCTTTTCCCACTGTAGGAACTTTTTTCAGTTCCTAGTCCTTTTTTAGTTCCTGTCCCCATTTTGGGAGCATTCACACAGAGCAGGAACTATGGACTGGGGCCACATTTTAGGGACTTTTTTAGCTCCTGCTCTGGGGCAGGTACATTCCAGTCAGACCAGGAACCTTTTGGTGACACAAACACATTTTACACTGTTAACTTTGTTTTTAAACATGTTTTACACTTTCTCACATTTAGATTAACCTTCCTTATCCTTAAGAAAAAATGATTTAAAAGCAGTAACTCCCAAAATGTATTTATATAATTTGTAAATAGTTGTCTATAATACTAATATTAAGAATTACAGTGAATCATTTTGTTTTATTATTAATCCCAGTGATGTTTTTAAGTTTTGCACATTATAGTTTTATGTGAAATCAAAAAAGACAACTTTTGTTTTCCTAACACCACTTATTATTATTTAAATGTTCCAGACTTTACAGATGCTAATGCTAAAGCTAGTTAGACCCACTTTCAGAAACTGTTGTTGTGTGAACACAAACATGGGGACAGGGTAGTTCCTCTGACTAAACAGGGACTGGAGAAATTTGGGGACTAGTTCTTGGTACTTTCATGTGGGAAAACGCCTTTTGTGTTCACACTGCAGCAATTTCTGAAAGTGGGTCTAACTAGCTTTAGCATTAGCATCTGTCTGGAACATTTAAATAATTCATTAAGTGGTGTTAGGAAAACAAAAGTTGTCTTTTTTTTATTCCAAATAAACTATGATAAACAAAATCTAAAAACATCACTGAAATTAACGATTTATCTAAATTCTTACTCTAATTCCTAATAATAGTATTATACATTACTATTTACAAATTAAATAAAAACATTTTGGGAGTTTTTTGCTTTTAAATCTTTTTTTAAGGATAAAGAAAGCTTATCTAAACATGAGAATGTATAAACATGTTTATAAACAAAGTTAGAATTGTAAATGTGTTTGTGTCACCAAAAGGTTCCTGGTCTGAGGTTCCTCGGAAAGTACCTGCCCAGAGCTGGAGCTAAAAAAAGTCCCTAAAGTGTGGCCCCAGTCCATAGTTCCTGCTCTGTGTGAACGCTCCTAAAATGGGGACAGGAACTAAAAAAGTACTGGGAACTGAAAAAGTTCCTACAGTGGAAAAAGGTCTATTGGTATTATTGCAGTTCTGCAAAACCAATGCAAATAAACGGTTGGCTCTACATAATAAACTTGTAACATTTCAGGATTAAACGAAGAGCTCTACGAAAAGAAATACTTTTAGAAAGTTATGATTTTAGTTAAAAAAAACAACTCATTAATATGAGAAAAAAAATACAATTCTGAGATTAAAGTTGAAGCCAAAAAAAGGTCTGATTTGACTCAAATGTTTGCATAAAAACACACAATAGATTTTTATTTATAACAGTGTTCTATGATCCAAATCACAATTTTAATCTCGTAAACTTCAACTTTAATATTGAAAAATTGCTTTTTATTGACCCTATTTTGTTCCGCCTACTTTTCTAGGACGTGCACTTCCTGTTTAGCTGCATTTAGCCTGTAGATTTCAGTCGATGGGTTTATTTGAACTGTCATATATTTAATTAAAATTGCCCCACAAGACAGACAAACAAACACGTTAGCTACCTTAACAGAGCTAAACAGGAAGTGCATTTCCAAGCCAAGTGGGCGGGACAAAATAGGGTCAATAGCTTTGACTTTATTTTCATAACAATGTGAGTTTAATCTTGAAATGTTACAAGTTTATTGTCGTAGCCCAAGCCCAATAGGACACAGATTGAGAAACAGCAGATGAATTAAGACGTAAATAACCGCGGCCAAATACCGTGGCTTATGTTCCCACTTTTTTGTTTTGATTCTTTCAGAGGGAAACACAAACAATGAATCTTGTTTGTTTGTCAAAAAAGTTACAGATTATAGTATTTTCTCAAACTGTGGCGCGGCGATGCAACTGTGTAAAAAATTCTAAAGACAATATGTTCAATTAACTTAAATCTTGTTGTTGATATAAATCAACAATTTGAGTCAAAGATTTTCAACTTAAGACTTTTAAGTTATGAGAGAGAAAGAGAGAGAAGGAGAAGAAAGAAAGAGAAGAAAGAAAGAGAAAAGAGAGAGAGGAGAGAGAAGAGAGAAAAAAGAAAGAGAGAAAGAAGAAAATAGAGAGAAGGAAAAAGAAAAAAAGAGAGAGAAGAAAGAGAAAAGAGAAAGAAAGAAAAGGAGAAGAAAGAGAGAAGAATAAGAAAAGAGAAGAAAGAAAGAGAGAAAAGAGAAGAAAGAGAAAGAAAAGATAATGAGAAGAAAAGGGAGAGAAAAGAAAAAGAGAAGATAGAGAGAAAAAGAGAAGAGAGAGAGAAAAAAAGAGATAGAGGAGAAAAAGAGAGAATAAACAGAGAGAAGACAAAGAAGAAAAAAGTGAAGAGAGAAAGACGTTGAACAGAAAGAGAAAAGGGAAGAGAGCAAGAGAGAGAGAAATGAGTGAGAGAAAGAGAAAAACAGGGAGAAGAGAACGAGAGGGAGAGAGAGAAGAGAGGAAAATGAATAAAAGAGAAAAAGGCAGAGAAAGAGACGGAGATCGGGAGAGAAATGAAGAGAGAGAGAGAGACACAGACAGACTCACACACATGAGTTTAATCAACATAAAACTTTAAGGCAGAAATTGTACTTATATTTTTAAGTTAAACTGCCTTCTCTTTTTTTTTACAGTGCAGTGATTCACCCTCACCAAACTGCCTAAATTAATTATTGAAATGGACTTGCTGGTTTAACACAATCCAGATTCAAACGCAAATGTCTTTCTATTATGTAATCTGTAATCTATTATGTAAAAAAAATAAATAATAGTAATAATAATAAAAAGGAAATATTGCATTGGGCACCCAAATGGCTAGTAGTGGCCCTGCATTTCTGTTGAATTATTACAAAAGCCACATAAAACATGATGTCATTTGTCCTGATAAAGTATAACATTTTAATATTTCTGTTCATAAAGTCCAGCACGAAGATGCAGCGGCAGCACACATAGGGCCTGATTTTTTTAAGCCAGGTGTTAAATTGCGGGTGCAAAAATACAATAAATAATACATTATTTATGAGCATTTTACACAAGCTTTAATATTGGAAGATGCACATACAACACACTAAACAAAACAGATATGAACCACTTCAAATTGTACATCTTTAGAATGTATATGAGAAAAAAAATGCCATCTCTGCCAAGATTTTGCTCCCGCTAACCTGTTTTGCACATGAGCAAATGCTTGATGAATCTGGCCCATAGAGAGGGAATAGAGGCGGAGCTAACAGGCCCCACTGACAAACACTGACACCAAGTGCATTCATATAGTAATCATACAACTACAAATAAAATTAAACATAAATTGACTATTGTAAAAAAAAAAAAAAAAAAAAAAATGTATGTAAAATAGCTTACTCCAGATTTAAGGAAAATGCATCTGTTAAATTCAAAGTTTCTGGGGGAGGAGCTTATATTATCTATTTATCGTGAGAAATATTATTTAGCCTAAAATAAAAAATTTTGTTGCTTTGTATATACTTTATCAATTATAATGAAAAAAAAAGGCAATTTAAATGATTCTTTTACTTGACTGATTAAGTGGGGCCCCCTGAAGCTGGTTTTTGCTTAGGGCCCCAAAAGCTTAGCTCCGGCTCTGTTAATCACTTCTTTTGCATTAGCATCAGTTTTATATATAAAGCCAAATTTCTTTCTGAGCGTGAATGATACACACTAATGACCTCTGACACTGTTCTGCTCCTCCAAACAAAACCTAAATCTATATAAACTCCTTTAAGAAACTCTTTCTAAAGCCGAACAAAAGATGGAGAAGAAAAATCCCAGCTTACACAGAAGCACGGATTCCGACCTGCGTGGCTCGGATTTTCGGGAACAGGCCTGGACATGAGCTAACGTTTCTTGCGCAGGATTAGCCTCTTCTGAAACCGGAGACTTTAATACGCTGCTAGCTCTGTGTGTGTGTGTTAGAGTGTGTTAGCCAGTGTAGTCCTTATCAGTCTGTGTTCATCTGAGCGTGGAGAGGCAGAAATACCAGCGCTAATGTGGCTACAGCGGCTAACAATGTTTAACCGCGGTTTCAAAGCGAAAGGGAAAACACATGGGAGCTTAATCCGCTGATGGAACAAAACTTTTCAACGTTAGAAATGGTTAAAATAGATTGTAGGCAGTTGATAAATGAGGTGTTTTTTGTGGTTGCCTGGCAATGAGAACGTTTTACTCCAATTCTTTTTCCTCTTTCTTTCACCTCTCAGTCCTCCTCTCTCTTTTCCTCTATCCTCTTTCTGCCCTCTTATTTTCCTCTCCCTCTTTTTTCTCTCTTCCTCACTCTCTCCTGTCTTTTTGCTTTTCTTATCTCTGTCCTCTCTCTCCCCTCTCATTCTTTTTCTTTCTTCTCATCTCTCTTTCTCTCTCCTTCCTCTTTCTTCTCTCGCTCTCTTCTCTATCTCTCTTTCCTCTTCTTTCTGTATTTTTCTCTCTCTCCCTTTCTCTCGCTCCCCTTTTCTCTCTTTCTTTCTCACTCTTCTCTCTCCCTTTTCTCTCTTTCTTTGTCCCATCTCTCCTCTCTTCCATCCTCTTTCTTCCCTCTTTTCTGTCCTCTCTCCATTCACCCCGTCACTCTCTTTCTCTCCTCTTTTTGTCCCCTTTCATCTTTGTCCTCTTTAACTTCATTCTCTCTGTTTCTAATCTTTCTTGTCTCTCTCTTCTGTCCTCTTTCTCTTCCCCTTTTCATCTTTCTTCGTCTTCCATCCTTTCTCCTCACCTTTCTCTTCTTTTTCTTTTCTATATTCCCTTTCTCCCCTTTTCTGTCCTCTTTCTCCTCTCTGTCTTCTCTCTCTTCTTTCTCATCTCTCTTGTCTCTCTCTCCTCCCACCTCCCCTTTGTCTCCTCTCTCTCTTTTTTCTCCCTCCCTCTTTCTTCTCACTGGGCTTCTTCGCATTCTTCATTCTCCTCTTTCTCTCCCCTCTCTATCCTCTTTCTGCGTTCTTATTTTCATCTCTCTCTTTTTTCTCTCTTCCCTCACTCTCTCCTGTCTTTTGCTTTTCTTATCTCTGTCCTCTCTCTCCCCCTCTCATTCTTTTTTCTTTCTCCTCATCTCTCTTTCTCCTTCCTCTTTCTTCTCTCTCTCTCTCTCTATCTCTCTTTCCTCTTCTTTCTGTCTTTTTCTCTCACTCCCCTTTCTCTCTTCTATCTCTTTCTCTCTCTCCCTCTCTTCTCTCTCTCTTTTTCTCATACCTCTATCTCTCTCCTTTTATCTCTCTTCTTTGTCCCATCTGTCCTCTCCCCATCCTTTCTCCTCTTTTCTTTCCTCTCTCTATTCTCCCCCTCACTCTCTCTCTTTCCCCTTTAATCTCTCTCCTCTCTCCTTCACTCTCTTCTTTCTCATCTTTCTTGTCTCTCTTTTCTTTCCTCTTGCTCTTCACTATCTTCCTCTTTCCTTCCCATTTGTTACCTTCTCTTCTTTCTCATCTTTCTTCTCTCCTTTCTCTTCTCCTTCTCCTCTCTATCATCTGTCCTTCTCTTTCTCGCCGTTTCTGTCATTTCTCTCTCTCTAACTTCCTTCACTATCTCTTCTTTCTTTTCATCCCCTCTCTCTCTCTCCTCACTCTATCTTCTTTCTCCTGTCTCTGCTCTCTTTCCTATTTTCCTCCCTTTAGTCACTCCCCCACTCTCTCTTCTCTTCCTCCATCCTCTTTCTCCCTTCACCCTCTTTTCTTTCTCATCTCTCTTGCCTCTCTCCTCTTTCTCTTCTTCTTTTCTTCCCATTTGTTACTCTCTCTTCTTTCTCATCCTTTTTCTTTCTTCTCTTGACTGTCTCTTTCTCCCCTTTTCTGCCCCCCCTCTCTCTTTCTCTCCTCACTCTATCTTCTTTCGCTTCTTTCTCACTCTCTTTTCATCCCTTTTCTCCTTTCCCCCTCCTCTCTCTCTTTTCGCTCTATCTTCTCTCTCCTGGTTCTTCTTTCTCTTTTCTTTGTCCCATCTCTTCTCTCCTCCATCCTCTCTGTTCCTCCCCTTTTGATACTTTCTCTTCTTTTTCATCTTTCTTCTCTCTCGTCTCCTTTCTCTTCTGTCCTTCCCTCTTTCTTTTTACTTTGCTAACTCTCTCCACTTTCTCTTTGCTCCTTTTACTCTCCTCCACTTCATCTTCTCTCTCTCCTCTCACCTCTTCTTTCTCCCCTTCTCTGTTTTCTCTCTCCCCTCACTCTTTCTTCGGTATCCTCTTTCTCTCACCCTTCTTCACTTTTTCTCTCTCTCCTCTCTTTTGTTTCTCTTCTTTTTTTTGTCTCTGTCCTTACTCTCCCTCCTCATGCTATTTTCTTACTTCTTCTCCTCTACCTCCCTGTCTCTCTCTCTCCCTCTCCTTTCTCTTCTTTTTCTCTTCTTCTGTCCTCTTTCTCTCTCTCTCTCTCCCTCTCAGTTCTCTCTCCCTTCACTCTCTTTTCTCCTCTCTCTCCTCCACCTCCTCTGTCCTTTCCTTGTCTCCTCTCTCTCTCTTCTTTTACTCCTCCCCTTTCTCTTCTCACTTTGCTCACTTTCTCCACTTTCTCTTTGCTCCTTTTCATCCCTTCTGTCCTCTCTCCTCTCATTTCCTCTCTCTCCCTTCTCTCTCTCCTCACTCTCTCCTGCCTTTTGTTTCTTTGCTTTTTTTTTTATATCTCGGTCCTTTCTCTCCCCCTCATGCAATTCTCTCTCTCTCTCTCTCTCTCTCTCTCTCTCTCTCTTTTCCACACGTTGGTCACTCTTGTTTCTTTTTCCCTCATTATCATTCTAACTCTCTCTCTTCTCTTCTCCCTTCTCTCTTTCTTCCTTTTCCCCTTCACTCTCCCTTCTTTCTCATCTCTCTTCTCTCTTTTCAGTCTCTTTTCTTCTCCTCCTTCCCTTGTCCTCTCTCCCTACTCTTAATTCTCCCCACTTTCTCTGTCTTTTTCTCCTCCCTCTTTCCTCTTACTCCCTCTCCTCTTTCTTCCCTTTCCTTCATCTCTCTTCTTTCTCATCTCTCTTCTCTCCTTTCTGTATTTTTTCTTTCTCCTCTTATTTCTCCTCTCTCTCTCTTTCTTTCTTTCTCCCTCCACTCTCTCTCTCTTTCTCTCTCTTCTATATCCTTTCTTTCTTCTCCTGTCTTCTTCTCTCTCCCTGTATGTCTCTTTTCTTTCTCCTCCATCCTCCTTTTCTCCCTTCACTGTGGTCTCTCTCTCTCTCTCTCTCCTCTCTCTCTCTCTCCTCTCTCTCTCTCTCTCTCTCTCTCTCTCTCTCTCTCTCTTTTCCACACGTTGGTCACTCTTGTTTCTTTTCCTCATTATCATTCTACTCTCTCTCTTCTCTTTCTCCCTTCTCTCCTTTCTTCCTTTTCCCTTCACTCTCCCTTCTTTCTCATCTCTCTTCTCTCTTTTCAGTCTCTTTTTTCTCCTCCTTCCTTGTCCTCTCTCCCTTACTCTTAATTCTCCCGACTTTCTCTGTCTTTTTCTCCCTCCCTCTTTCCTCTTACTCCCTCTCCTCTTTCTTCTCCTTTCCTTCACTCTCCCTTCTTTCTCATCTCTCTTCTCTCCTTTCAGTTTTTTTAATCCTTCTCTCTGTGTCTTTTTCTTTCTTCCTCCCTTCCACTCTCTCTCTCTTCTGTCCTTTCTTTCTCCTTTTATCCTATGTCTCCTTTCTCTTTTCCTATATGTCTCTTTACTTTCTCCTCCATCTTCCTGTTCTCCCTCTTCACTGTGATCTCTTCTCTCTCTCTCATATTATTCTTTCTCTTTACTCTTACATCTGAATGCGTCGTGCTGTTTAAAACACACTAATAATGACAAATCCAGCCATTTTATTCTTTCCAAATCTCCATGTTTTCTCTCCTTCTCTTTCCCTGACAAAACGATCCGACCTAAACCTCGTCGAATCCTCTTTTGGGCACAGCTCCACAGGATCAACAACACTATATTTTTTTTCTGTTCAAACAAAGACCAAAAGTGTCCAGGAATGTGCTTTTAAAAATGGTCCACACACACACAAATGTACACATCAGTGAAGCGGCTCGGAGCCTAGAATAGAAACTGGCCTTATTTTGGTGGTTTAGAGCTTGAAAATAGATGTTTTTGCTAAGAAAGTGAGATAAGTTTAGCAGAATTTACAACAAACGAAAAAAATTCAACAAAATAAAGGTCATGGGCCTGAGACCTGTTTGTGCACCCGGATTACACATTTTATCTATTCTAAGACCTGTTTGTGCACCCGGCTTACACATTTTATCTATTCTAAGACCTGTTTGTGGCGGCCGGATTACACATTTTATCTATTCTAGACCTGTTTGTGCGCCCGGAATACACACATTTTCATTAAACATATTCTAAGACCTGTTTGTGCGCTTCGCGGATTACAACATTTTATCTATTCTAAGACCGTTTATCTGCAAAAGGATAACCGATGCCTGTTCTGAGACCTGTTTGTGCACCCCGGATTACACATTTTATCTACTTCTAACCCTGTTGTGTGCACGATTACACATTTTATTATTCTAAAGACCTGTTTGTGTGCCCGGATACACCTTTTATCTATTCTAAGACCTGTTTGTGCGCCGGATTACACATTTTATCTATTCTAAGACCTGTTTCGTTTGACTGTTGTGCGCCCGGAGATAATACAACCTTTTATCTATTTAAGACCTGTTTGTGCGCGCCGGATTACACATTTTATCTATTTAAGACCTGTTTGTGCGCCCGGATTACACCTTTTATCATATCTAAGACTGTTGTGCACGCCGGATTACACATTTGGATCTATTTCTAAGACCTGTTTATTTACACATTTTACTATTGCTAAACCCTGGTGTGCCGGATTACACTTTTGATCTATTCTAAGACCTGTTTGGTGCGCGCCGGATTACAATTTTATCTATTCTAAGACCTGTTTGTGCACCCAGATTACACATTTTATCTATTCTAAGACCTGTTTGTGCACCCGGATTACACCTGATGCCTGTTCTGAGTCGTGTTTGTGCACCCTGGATTACACTTGATGCCTGTTTGAGGCTGTTTAAGATGCCGGATTATACCTGATGTCTGTTCTGAGACCTGTTTTTTGTGTGTGTGTGTGCGCCTGGCTGTTCTGTTGCTGTTTATGCACACGGATTAAACACCTGTTTCCTGTTCTGGGAGCTCAATGAACACTTGGACTACACCTGATGCCTGCTCTCCAACCTGTTTAATTCAGCTGGATTACACCTGTGTACCCCAGATTCCATCTGATGTTCTGAGACCTACAATTCATGCCTGTTCCGTGTCGTTTTTGTTGCAGGATTACACTTTAAATCTATTCTATGAAATGTTTGTGCAATCAAATAGACCTAATGCTTGTTCTGAAACTTTTTATTCACTAGATTACACCTGAACCTGTTCTGATACTTTATTCACCCAGATACACCTGTTCTGAGACTTTTTATTCACCCAGATTACACTTGACGCTTTTTTTGTTCGAGACTTTTTATTCACCCAGATTACACCTGACACTGGTCTGATACTTTCTATTCACCCAGATTACACCTGTTCTGAGACTTTTTATTCCCCCAGATCCCAGACGCTGTTCTGAGACTTCTATTCATTGACGCCTGTTTGTTTTCCAGAGATTACAACTGACGTTTCTGAGATTTTTATTCACCCAGATTACACCTGACCCTGTCTGAGACTTTTTATTCCCCCAGATTACACTGACACCTGTTCTGATACTTTTATTCCCAGATTACACCTGACACCTGTCTGATACTTCTATTTTATGCCTTTTTACCAGATTACACCTGACGCCTGTTCTGAAACTTTTATAATCCCCCCCAGATTAACACTGACGCCTGTTCTGAGACTTTTTATTCCCCCAGATTACACCTGACGCTGTTGTTCTGATACTTTTTTATTCCCCCAGATTACACCTGACGCCTGTTCTGATACTCTTTTATTCCCCAGATTACAACCTGACGCCTGTTTCTGAGACTTTCATTATTCCCCAGATTACACCTGACGCCTGTTCTGATACTTTTTATTCCCCCAGATTACACCTGACGCCTGTTCTGATACTTTTTATTCCCCCCAGATTACACCTGACGCCTGTTCTGAGACTTTTTTATTCCCCAGATTAACCTGACGCCTGTTCTGATACTTTTATTCCCCAGATTACACCTGACAAGCCTGTTCTGATACTTTTTATTCCCCAGATTACACCTGACGCCTGTTCTGATACTTTTTATTCCCCCAGTTATGATTACATTGTTTTTGGGGACTATTTTAATTCACCTCAGATTACTACCTGACTGCCTGTTCTGATCAGCTTTTTATCCCAGATTACACCTGACGCCTGTTTCTGAGAACTTCTTATTCACCCAGATCACCTGACGCCTATTTTGAGACTTTTTTAATTCCTCCAGTTACACCTACACC
Source organism: Mugilogobius chulae (assembly GCA_038363315.1). Classification (NCBI taxonomy): domain Eukaryota; kingdom Metazoa; phylum Chordata; class Actinopteri; order Gobiiformes; family Gobiidae; genus Mugilogobius; species Mugilogobius chulae. The sequence goes on from CM076404.1 coordinate 6,289,438, forward strand.
CTGTTCTGAATACTCTTTATTCCCCCAGATTATACCTGACGCCTGTTTCTGATACTTTTATTCCTACAGATTACACCTGACGCCTGTTCTGATACTTTTATTCCCCAGATTACACTGACGCCTGTTCTGAGACTTTTATTCACCCAGATTACACCTGACGCCTGTTCTGAGACTTTTTATTTTACACTGACGCCTGTTCTGATACTCTTTATTCACCAGATTACACCTGACCTGTTCTGAGACTTTTTATTCACCCCGGATTACACCTGACGCCTGTTCTGAGACTTTTTATTCACCCAGATTACACCTGATGCATATTCTGATCTTTTTATTCACCCACATTACACCTGACGCCTGTTCTGGGACTTTTTTATTCCCAAGATTACACCTGACGCCTGTTCTGATACTTTTTATTCACCCAGATTACACCTGATGCCTGTTCTGATACTTTTTATTCACCCAGATTACACCTGATGCCTGTTCTGATACTTTTATTCACCCAGATTACACCTGACGCCTGTTCTGATACTTTTTATTCCCCCAGATTACACCTGATGCCTGTTCTGATACTTTTTATTCACCCAGATTACACCTGATGCCTGCTCTGATACTTTTTTATTCCCCCAGATTACACCTGACGCCTGTTCTGATACTTTTATTCACCCAGATTACACCTGATGCCTGTTCTGATACTTTTTATTCACCCCCAGATTACACCTGAAGCCTGTTTTGGGACTTTTTATTCACCCAGATTACACTGATGCCTGCTCTGATACGAGCGCCTGCAGGGCCGGGACTTTCCTGTCAAACACATTGTTCCGGAGGCCAATCTGTATCTGCCAGGCTTTTTAACAAGCTCGATTAGCTGCGCGGCGCTTCGTTCACTTCCTATGAGGCTGTTTGTGTTCTGAAACGCCATTGTTCTGTCAGAATTTTATCTGCGCGAGACGTAAACACAGCCACTGGAGGAAAGTACGTTTTACAGGCACAAGCTCACGTCAAAGCATTTTCCCACCTCCGAGTTTGGGATGATAAAGTGTGAAGTACAGGCAGAGATTTTACACTGTTTTACGGTGGCCATGAAGGGAAAAACGCAAATTCAAAAACACAACTACAAAGACACGGACCTAAATTTAATAACATATACTGAAATTTAAAAACACTGACCTAAATTTAATAACATATACTGAAATTTAAAAACACGGACCTAAATTTTAAAACACAGACCTAAATTTAAAAACACATTGCCAAATTTAAAATACATACTCAAATTTAAAAACATGTACCCACATTTAAAAAACATGCATGCAAATTCAAAAACACAAATTCAGTTGGCTGCGTACGTTTAAAAATGCTAACTTCTGTATGTTACGACCACTTCCTGTTAGCGTTAGCATTTAGACACAAACATGTCTCTTTTTAAACGCACAAGTTGTCCTCTGGTGAAATATTCCTCTGATGTGTAAAGTCTTAACATGTTTTCTGTAAACATTTACCACAACTGTCTGATCTAAAGAGGATTTATTAGTTTTAAACTGATGTAGTGAAAACCTCATAGAAAAAAACAAATAAATCTTCTTTAGATCAGACAGTTGTGGTAAATGTTACAGAAAACATGTTAAAGACTTTACATATCAGAGGAATATTTCACCAGAGACACTTGTGTGTTTAAAAAGAGACATAATTGTGTCTAAAGGCAAACGCTAACAGGAAGTGGTCGTACCAAGCCCCGGTGATCAAAGATGGCGGGTGCTGTGCGTCAATGGCTTTTGCTCACTAGCGTTGGTTGCCAATATGGTCGTTAGCTTAGCCTTTTGCTAGCTGCGCTACAGGCTATGAACATGCGCAGTTGTGTTCCCCCGTAACTCCCCCGCGAGGAGCGGGACGAGCTCGAGCCGAGTGAATCCGAAAGAAGCCGAAAGTTCACACGTGACCGTTCTGACCAATCAGAGCGGCAGTTACAGTGTTAGCAGCGGTAGGCCAAGCTAAAGCTTAAAAGCCGTTTTATACGAAACTAAAACCTTTTGAACCGGAAAAAGTTTATGATGTGAATCTAGGTAAGAATCGCCTTTTCTACCTGTAGAGGGTTTTTTCCCGCTGCAGTACCAATGGAGCGGCCACTGGGGCTGATTTACAACGGCTGCAAGCTAGCATACCGTATCCAGATAATATAATAGATCCATGGGTCGTACATACAGAAGTTAGCATTTTTGAACGTACGCAGCCAAGTGAAATTCCGAGCACGGAGCCCATTGCAAGTTGAAAAATAGAAAACCAAATTCAAACAAAAATTCAAAAACACAAATTTAAAAAAATCCAAATAAAGAATTCCAGAAACACAAATTTAAAAATCCGCACCCAAATTTAAAAAAAGCTCATTCAAAAACGCACATTTTCATAAAACACAAATTTAGAAACACACCCCAAAAACACAAATTCAAGAACACAAACTTTAAAAACGCAAATACACAAAAAAACTATTTCATAAACACAAATTCAAAGACATGAGCGCAAATTCAAAAACGCTAAAACAATTATTTTATATGCAACAATTACTGGCACAGCTTTTCTTCACAAGTTTAGATTTCTCAGAACAAGATGGAGACTCATTATTATCGTCAAGTCACAATTTATGATGAACTAATAAACAATAGACAACATAGTCTTACTTTTAGAGAATGAACCAGCTCTGGAGTATTAGAAAGCCCACGATAGGCCATTTCCAAGTTTTTCTACTGCCTTGTTAGCGTTAAAGAATCACAAAGATATTCAAGTGATTGTGAGTTATTTGGAAGTATTTCTCAGAACGTGTCTTTGTGTGGACTTTCTTTTGGCTTTTAAGTCACACTCTCTGACTTATTGTGGTCATAAATCACATCTGAGACGAGCTTCAGAGACGCCCGCTTCCTCTGCTAATGAAAACATGCGTCTGATTAGCACAAATGTGAAGAAATGAAAGAGAGAGGAGGAGAGAGGGAGAGAAAGAGAGAGAAATTGAAGAGAGAAGAGGAGAGAGGGAAGAGAAAGGAAAGAAAGAGAGGAGAAGGAGAAAGAGAGAGAGAAAGTGAGAGAGGCAGAAAGAAAGAAAGAAAGAGGGAGAGGAGAGTAGAGAAGAGAGAGAGGGGGCAGTGTGTGAGAGAGAGGAAGAGAGAAAGAGAGGAAAGAGGGAGAGAGAGGAAGAAAGAGAGAGGGAGAGAGAGGGAAGATGAGAGTAAGAGAGAGGAGAGAGAGGGAGCAGGTGTGTGAGAGAGCGAAGAGAGAGAGAGAGAGAGAGAAAGGGGGAGAGAGGGAGAGAAAGAGGGAGAGAGAGAGGGCAGAAAGAAGAGAAGAAAAGAGAGAGAGTGAGAGGAGAGAGGAAGAAAGAGAGAGAAGAGAGAGGGGTGAGGAAAGAGAGGAGAGAGGGATAGAGAGGGAGAGGAAGAGAGAGAGAAGAGAGAGGAGGAGAGAGGGGAGAGATAGAGGGGAGAGAGAGGAGAGAGGGGAGAGAGAGAGAAGGAGAGAGAGAGGAAGAGAAGAGAGAAGAAAAGAGAGAGAGTGAGAGAGAGAGGGGAAGAGAGAGAGAGTAAAGACAGAGAGAGAGAGAGGGAGAGAGGGAGAGAAAGAAGAGAAGAGGAGAAGAGATAAGGAAAGAAAGAGAGAGAGGGAGAGAAAGAGAGAAGGAAAGAGAGAGGAGAGGGAGAGAGAGAGAGAGGAGAGTAGGAGAGGAGAGCAGAGAAAGAGGAGAGTGAGAGAAAGAGAGAGAGACAGAAAGAATAGATAGAAAGAAAGAGAAGAACGGTAAGAGAGAGATGAGACAGGAAAGAGAGAGGAAAAGAGAGAGAAGAGAGAAAGAGAAAAGACAGAAGAGGGAAAAGGGGAATAAGGCAGGGGAAAAGAGAGAGATAGACAAGAGAGAGAGAGAGAGAAAAAGAGAGAGGGAGGAAAGAGAGAGAAAGAATAAGAGAGAGAAGAGACAGAAAGAGAAGGAGAGAAAGAAAAAAAGAGAGAGAACAGAGGGAAAGAGAGAGAGAGAGAGAGAGAGAGAGAAAGAACAGAAAGAAAGAAAGGAAAAAGAGAGAGGAGGAAGACAAAGAGAGAGAGAAAAAGAGAGGGAGACAGAGAGAGAAAGAGATAGAGAGAGAGAAAGAGAGAGAGAGGAAAGAGAAAGAGAGGACAAGAGAGAGAGAAGAGAAGGAAGACGGGGCTTTATTGGGATACAGAAATGAAATATTCGCAGCAAAAAGGGTTTAACAGTGAGGGGGAGAAAGAGAGAAAATAGGGAGAGGAAGAAAGAGGAGTGAAAGAAAAACAGAAGATAAAAAAAGAGAAGAGTGAAAAGAGAGTGAAAGAGAGAGAGAGAGAGAGAGGGGAGAAAAGAGATCAAAACAGAAATGGACGGAATATGAAAGGAGAGAGAGAGATGGGGCAGGGAAGGATGAGATGAGGTGAGAGGGGGAAGAGAAAAGAAAGGGAAACAGTGAGATCGAGAGAGGAGAGAAAAGGAAGAGACTGGGAGAGAGAAAGAGAGAGATGATGTGTAAGAGAGAAAAACGGATGAAGAGAGTGAGGGAGAAAAAGAGGTGTAGAAGAGAAAGTGTGCAATCAAGAGAGAAGGGAGAAAGAAAGAAAGAAAGAAAGAAAGAGAGATAAACAGTGAGAAAGAAATACAGAGAGAAAAGAGAGAAAGAAATGAGAGAGAGAAGAGAGAGAAGAGAGAGAGAGAGAAGAATTAAAACTGTGTCTCATTGATAAAAAAGTAAAAAAACATGCTGTGCTCATTAAGTATTTCAAAGTCAAAAAAGTTCAGATTTTATGCAAATTCACTCTCGTTTTCCGGGGTCACAGCGGTTTGACTTTTGACCTTTGCTAATCCGACTTGACCCCAAGTGAAGGCGAGAAAGTGACAAACGTTTTCGAGCAATTTGAGAGTCAAAGAGTCACAGCTGGAGCTACACGCGTTACATTAAAACACTTTAGAACAGGTTAGCTTAGCATGTAGCTGGAACACATACAGCTAAAGCTAAGCTAATCATGGTAATAATAAAGCTAAAGGTAAGAAACACATGGAGAGAGGAGAGAGACGGCGAGAGAGAGAAAGAGGAGAAATAACAGAGAAAGAGAGAAGAGAGTGAAAGAAAAAGCAAGAGAAGGAGAAGATAGAGAAGAGTGAGAGGAAGAGGAGAAAGAAGAGAGAGGAGAGGAAGAGAGAGAGTGGGAGAGGGGGAGAAGAATAGATGAAGACAGAGAAGAAGGAGGAAGGAGAAAGAGGAGAAAGACGAGAGAGCGAGAGAGGGAGAGGAAGGAAAAGAGGAGAGAAAAGATGGAACAGAGGGAAGAGAAACAGAACAGATGGAGTGAGAGGAAAAGGTAAAGAGGGGGGAGAAAAAGAGAGAGAAGATGGAGAAGAAGAAGAAGAAAGGAGGAGAGAGCAGGAGCAAGAGAGAGTGAAAGAGAAATGAAGAGAGAGGAAAAGAAAGAGTAAGAGAAAAGGGAACAGAAGGAGAAAGGAAAATAGAGAGAGAGAAAAAAAATGAAAAGAAAGAAAAGAGACAGAGCAAAGGAAAGAGGGGAGAGAGAAGGAAGAAAGAGGGGAGAGAAAGAAGAGCAGATAGAGAGGAGAAGAAGGAGAAAGGACAAGGAGAAGAGAGAGAGAGAACAAGAGAAGGAGAGAGTGAAAGGGGGAGAAAAGATAGAGAGAAAGGAGAGAGAAAAAGAGATAAAAGAGAGAGCGAGAGGAGAGAAGACAGAAGAGTATAGAGAAGGAGAAAAAAAGGAAAGAGAGAAAGAGAGAGAAGATGATGGAGAGAGCAAAAGAAAGAGAGGAGAGGAGAAAAAAATAGAGAGACGAGTTGATGCGCTGTTGTTATTGCAGCTTCATGTCACGACAAAAACAAACTTCAAAACCAGACCTGTTGCCGGTTGGTTACCACTGTTTCTTCTCTGTTTAAAGACTCTCTCTGTAAAGTATTGAATGTGTTCTAAAGTGTCGCCGGTGAAGAACGCTGAGCCTCAGAAAGCGTTAGGTCAGTGTGCTAAAGTGTTTTTTTCCCAGATGTGTGAAGCCGCTGAAACTCTTGTTGACGTTGACTTCACTCCACACTTTTTATGAGGCCGAGTGAGAAGAACGTTTGTGTGACAGGGTTTACACCGGTCCTGACACATGACGGAGCTGAGTTCAACTTGTCTGCACTTTTACCTAGAATCACTTCTGGGATTGGGTCATGCAGGTTTGAGTATAATCTTGTATTGTCCTGCGGCTCAGAAAAGCCCTGTCCTCACCTACCACTTATGTCCGCCACTTGCCCATGTATTTTAATGTGGTTATTCATTTAAAAAAAAAAAAAAAATCAAATTCAAGCATATAAAATCTCAGTTCGTTGCTTCAATCAGCATGGAGCTGGCTATCGCTATAAAGAGGCGTGTATTGTATAAAAAACTGGCGATATCAATAAAGAGGTGGGGCTTTTATCGCATAAAAAGAGGCTGGGTCTTATCGTCATCAAGAGCGGGTCTATGCTAAAGAGGTGGGCTATTATAAAGCGGCGGGGGTCTATCGCTATAGAGGGGGTCTTATTGCTAATATAAGAGGTGGGCTATCGCTACTAAGAGGTGGGCTTATCGCTATAGAAGAGGTCGGTGTCTTATCGGCATATAAAGAGGCGGGTCTTAATTGCTATAAGAGGTGGGGCTTATCGCTATACAAGGTGGGGCGTATCGCTATAAAAGAGGCGTGGCGTATTGCTATGAAGAGGCGGGGCTGATCGCTATAAAAAGGGGGGTCTTATGCTATAAAGAGGGTGGGCTTTCGCTATAAAGGGCGGGCTATGCTATGAGAAGGCGGGGCTGTATCTGCATAAAAGGGGGGTCTTATCGCTATAAAGAGGCGGGTCTTATCGCTATAAAGAGGTGGGGCTTATCGCTATTAAAGAGGCGGGTCTTATTCGCTATAATACGAAGATAGATGGGGGCGCTTTATCGCTATAAAGAGGTGGGCTTATCGCTATAAGAGGTGGGATGAAGGTCTTATCGCTATAAAAGAGGTGGGTGCTTATTCGTATAAAGAGGTGGGGCTATCGCTATAAGAGCGGTCTTAATCGTATAAAAGTGGGCTTATCGCTATAAAGAGGTGGGGCTATTATGGCTATCGAGGCGGTTTTATCGCATACAAGAGGTGGGGCTTATCGCTTTTAAAGAGGCGGTCTTTATGCTATAAAGGCGGGGCTTAATTGCTATATAGAGGCGGGGTATGTATACAGAAGAGGCGGGTCTTATTGCTCAATAAAAGAGGTGGGTCTTATCGCTATCAGAGGCGGGTCTTATCGCTATAAATACGGCGGGTCTTATCGCTAAAGAGGTGGGGCCTATGTACAAGAAGGCGTGGCGTATGCTATAAAGAGGCGTGGCGTATTGCTATGAAGAGGCGGGGCTTATCGCTATAAAAAGGGGGGTCTTATCGCTATAAAGAGGCGGGGCTTATCGCAACGTGTTCTCATGGATTGCGTAAAATAGCACACCATGACAAATTGTGTGTCACGACGACGCCCTCTGCCTGTTTTGGCGTGCAATTACACGCTCGTTTTCTCTGGCGTGGTCTGGACACGCCTAGTGGTTGACGACAAACACGAGGTTTTTCAGGGATTAACGGCGAAATTTAAGTCTGAAGTTACAAAAATGGGTAAGTTTAGCTCTTTGGCTTGGAGTTGGTTAAGGTTAGGATTAGGATTGTGTTAGTATTCATGAATAATAACACCTGTTAACATTCACCACTGAAATGAACTAGGACAGAAACGCGTCAAATACACACGCACAAAATAGAAGTAGCGTTCATGTGACACGCTGTTTACAATAGCGTGGTATTCACACGCTTATCCCTGAGAACAGGCTGCTTATCGCTATAAAGAGGCAGGACTTATCGCTATAAAGAGGCGGGATTTATCGCTAAAAAGAGGCGGGACTTATCGCTATAAAGAGGCGGGATTTATCGCTATAAAGAGCAGGGCTTATCGCAATGAATAAATACATTAACACATTAAAAAAGCAATAAGTCCACTTTAAAAATGGTGCTTTTCAATTTGATGTCACGCCTGCTACGAGGTCAAGTATCGCATACAGCAGACTGTTCCTGAAAACCAGGAAGTACAATCGGCCAATCAGTGAACAGAGATGAGGTGGTGTTTTCAAAAGAGCCAACTCGCAATGAGGTAACAGACTGTATCACGACGAGTCACCAACCTTTTTACGCAAGAGATCTACTTTTACAAAACAAAAATGTCAGTGAGTTTAGTTAGTTCTATTAGCAAAAAAAAACAAAAAAAACAACAACAACTGAGCTTATAGGGTAGTGATATGCAATCAGCGGAGGAATCGCCAGACCATGGGGAAAAAATACGTAATGTCAATAAGATCAAATAACATTGCTTCATTTGTTTTGTATGTGTTCATTTCTAAAAACATCATCAGGTCACCATGTCCGTCTATTGAATTTCAGTGGGCGTGACTGACAGATTAAGTAGCCAATCGGGGATGTGCGACGTCTTCTGTGTAAAAAACAACAACATGGCTGCTTACAACGACAAAAAAAGAAAAAAAAAATACATGAAAAAAAACACTATAGATTTCTCATAGAAGAACTCAAGTATACATTTGAATGAGGCTAAGACGAAACACTGTCTGGGCTCCTGACTTCATCCCGGCGGAGAAAGTGAACGCAGCCTCTGAATAAACACGGACAGAGTGAGAGAGAGAGAGTGAGTGAGCGCGGTGGACTTTACACAGAAGCTTTTGTGTTTTATCAGCTTTCCATCAGTGTGTTTGTGTGTGTGTGTGTGTGCTGCTGTTCTCTGGGCCTCCGATGAGATAAGACTCTGAAAAGTGCTTGTTTCTGCAGACCTTTACTAATCAGACTTGACCCCAGGCGAAGGAGAGAGAGAAAGAGAGAGAGAGAGACCCACGTTTGATACAGTTTGTGAGTCACGGCTGTAGTGTGTTTGTTAAAGTTGGCGTACCTGGTTTTTGGACCATATAAATCAAAAACAGTTTTAGAAATGTGTCCAGCTTGTGTCTAACTAAGACTTTGGAACATGGTACTTAATATCTGCATTAAGTTTTGGCTCCAGTCGTGGCTTTAGAACGTCTTATACAAAAGAGAAAGTGAAACTGAAGTGGACCACCCAAGCACAACCAATCAGAACGCTGAGAAATATAGATTCAGACTGGACAAAGCAGATCGATTTTGTCATACAGTGCTACGTACATTTGCAGTTTTGTTTTTAGTGGGGAAAAATGTACTGTATATTTATATATATTTAAACACAAAAAAGTACCCCAGCTTTAGAGCTGGGCGGTATGACCAAAAATTGATATCACAGTATTTTTCAAAATTATGTCGGTGTCACGGTATTGACGGTATTTTTTTATCCTGGTACATGACTAGGTGTTAACCCCGTTTCCAAATAATTTAGAGAATAATTAGGCTACTGCAGTAAATTAGTTTAGAATGAGCAGACTAGTATAAACCCAGGTTTGAATCGTCCCACAAATGCTGCTGTATCCAAAGAGGTGACAGACAGTGACACTCATAACTGTAATGAGGTGATGAAATGAGAATGCATGACGTTGCGCGCTGCTCCCACTGCGTGCTGCTCCGCCCCAGTCCGCCTCCGGGGGTTGCCGTGGGTCTCCGCTCCCGGGGCTGCGTGGCGCGGGCCGCTCATTTGTTTCGTGGGATAGCTTTAGCTCTTGACACGGCGGTGGACGTCTTTTCCTCCTCCGTTGGGGGTAGACTGATGTGTTGCGAGCACGAACTCCGTGGCATTGTCCTGTCCATGTGTCGCTGACGTAGTTCACTTTCTTTTTCCTGTTCGGTGCGTTATGGGCTGCGGAGCTTCACTTGCCGCGGACTCTGGCGGAGAGGATGGTGGCCTTGGTCCGTGTTTGGTCGGGCAGCAGCGGGGGGACGAGGCTGCGGCGGGGACGGGGCTGCGGCGGGGCCTTGCGCGGCGGGTGAGGGGGATGTGGCGGCTGTCTTCATTCATTGAAGCGCAGCGGCTGGTCTGGTGGTCGGGGCGGGCTTTATGTGGTGGGATCAGCGTGTTATTCTGCGGCGCGACGTTCCGCCGCTCTTTCTTCCGGACATACCGCACACACCGGTGTATGAAAGATTCATATCATTAAAAAAAAAAAACACCGGTGTCAAATATTAAACGGTATACCGCCCAGCCCTACCCAGCTTTAATATTATAACCAACAAGTACACGTATAAAGCAGGCCTATTCAAAAGCAGTTGTTTTTGGCCAATGAAATAAAGACAATGTACCGGATCTTGATAGGCTGGATTTGTTTTTCAGTAACCTATGCATCAGCTGATCTACATTCTGTTACGCCATTGAAAAGAGCTTATAGTCCTGGTTTAGCCTCAGCTCTTTTCTGGTCGAGAGTCTTGTTCAAGATAGGCCCAAGTCCCACTGATGCTCTGATCTGTTCTAGTTAGGGTTGTCAAAAAAATCGATTCCCCCGATATTAATCGATACTAAAACTGGTAGATAAAAGATGTGCTAGTGGAGTGCTGCACTGGATCAAAACGAAGTAAGACTCACAAAAAAGGTGCTCATCTAACCTTGAGGCTCAGAGGTATGTAGAAAAAAGAAGAGGTAGAGGCACTCTAATTTGCTGTAGTTTTAATAGTGAATCACGCCAACGCGTTTCAACCAGAGTCTTCTTCAGGGCTAGTTGACTAAAACTGGTATTGATACTCGATACTTGTTTGAACAAGTATCGATCTTTCTTTAAACTTCCGTCACTGGAGAGCTGAGCCAGGTCCTTTCAGTCAGCGCAGCAGAAAGAGTTTTTGGCCCAGAGAGCTGCTCTTTTCCACATTTACACAGCAAAGTGTGAGCTCTCTGTCAGTTTTTAAATTATGTTTCTAGCCTTTATGATCGCGGAGAAACGTTTAGTTAAGTTCTAAAAAAAACATATTCGTGTTTAGTTTGAAGTCAGCCGCGACGCGAACCTCGCGGAGAACATCCGCGGTAAATAATCTGACAACAAACGTCACGTCTTTACCTCCAAACTGTCACTAACTGTACTTTAAGTCATTATCATTTCATTTAGTTATAAGTCGAGGCGGACTTTTCAAACAGAGGAAAGGCAGTTCTCCCCTGCTCTTCATTGCACACGCTAAGCCCCGCCCCCTTCCCTTTCTCACTCTAAGCCCCGCCCCCTTCTCCTCTGAACCATTAGAAATGAATGAAGAAAGCTCAAATACTGCATATATAGTCTGTATAAACTGTATAAACAGCAAATGTGTCTGATAATGGAACAAAGCCCAGTTTTAATGTGAAGTTTCATGAATCAAGTTAATCATAAACTAATACTCCATTAGAATTATATTTTTTATTAATGACATAAAAAATGAATTGATTCGATCATGAAAGTATCAAATCAAGTTTGGAATTTAGTATCGTGACAACACTAGTTCTAGTTCAAGTCTGGTTGTCGACTGACACTAGATTTGTTTTGGCTGACACCCGTTTAAACTTTGTTTTTATGTGACAGTGCGTTGTTGTTTTATTTGTAATTGTCGCAACAAAAACAGTAAACTTAAAATTTTTCAGTGATATTGGCGGAGAAAACCCTACCCTGAATCACAGAAGAGGAAACTATAGGAGCTGTCAGGGAGATTTCCAGGCACACTGCAGCATCCCAAACGAAAAAATACCCCAAAATGTTATTGGAACTTTAAATAGGCTCTGACAAACTGGATCAGGGTAAACTGGTCCCTAAACTAAACGACCTTCAGCTTTTAAGGATCATCTTAACTCAGAGTCGGCCCAATTCAGACTTATCTCATTTCCCCCTAAACGTCATTAAGGTGGAAATGACATTCTGTTTTTCTTTTGTGCAGCGCTTGTTTTCAATTATGATAAGAGTCACTTAGTCAGAGAGAGAGAGAAGAGAGAGAGAGAGAGAGAGAGAAGAGGGAAAGAGAGAGGTAGAAGAGAGAGAGAGAGAGAGAGAAGAGGGAAAGAGAGGAGAGAGAGAGAGAGAAGAGAGAGAGAGAGGAGAAGAGAGAGAGAGAAGAGAGAAGAGGAGAGGAGAGAGAGAGAGGAGAAGAGAGAGAGAGAAGAGACAGAGAGAGAGAGAGAAGAGAGAGAGAGAGAAGAGGGAAGGGAAGAGAGAGAGAGAAGAGCGAAGGGAAAAGAGAGAGAGAGACAGAGAGAGAGAAGGACAGAGAGAGAAGAGGGAAGGGAAGAGAGAGAGAGAGAAAAGAAAAGAGAGAGAGGTAGGAGAGAGAGAAGAGCGAAGGGAAAAGAGAGAGAGAGGTAGAAGAGAGAGAGAGAAAGAAGAGCGAAGGGAAAAGAGAGAGAGGTAGAAGAGAGAGAGAGAGACAGAGAGAGAGAAAGAGAAAAGGGAGCGAGACAGAGAGAGAGGGAGAGAGAAAGAAAGAAGAGAGAAGGGAGAGAGGGAGAGAAAGAAGAGACAGGAAAGGAGAGGAGAGAGAAAGAGAGAGAGAAGAGAGAAGAGGGAAAGAGAGAGAGACAGAGAGAAAAAGGGAACAGACTGAGAAAGAGAAAAAAAGGAAGAGAGAGAAGAGAGAGGGAGTGAGAGAGAGCGAGAGACAGAAAAAGAGAGCGAGAGGAAAGAGAGAGAGCAAGAGGGAAGAGAGAAGGAAGGAGGGAAAGAGAGAAAAAAGGGAAGAGAGACAGAAAAGAGACAGAGAAAAACAGGAGAAAGAGAGAGGAGAGAGAAAAGGAGAGAGAGAGGAAAGAGTCGTCAGTAGAACAGACTGGGCTCAGATGAGATAAGTCAGACTCTGTAAAGCTCCTGTTTGTTCAGGACAAAAGCCTCTCAAAGCGGGACACGGCCCAGAGTGACCCAAACACAAGCAGCACTAACAGTTAGGACCAGATAAGAGAGGTCAGAGGTCAGAGGTCACATGAGTTTAACCTCGGGACACAAGCGGGAGCGGCCACCGGGACGTCCCAGACTGATGGTATCGCAAAGAGAAGTGCACTTTTCTGAGTCCTGTTTTCACCTACCACCTAGCCCCGCCCACTTGTCTGGGTTTAGTTATCTGTGGTTAAAGAGTGAGAGAGAAGAAAGGGACAGAAAAAGAAAGGGAGGAGAGAAAAGAGGGAATAATAAAGGGGAGAGCAGGAGAGGGATAAGAGAGAAGAAAGAAAGACTGAAGGGGAGAGAGAATAGATAGAGAAAGGAAAGAGAGCGAGAGAAAAAGAGAGAGAAAGGTGGAAAAGAAAGACAAGGGAAAGAAAGAGAGAAGAGAGAGAACAGGAGAAAGAAAAGAGGTAAAGAGGAAGAGAGAGGAGAAAATGAGAGAAGAAGAGGGAAGGGAGAGAGAGAAAGAGAATGAGTAGAATGAAGGAAGAGAAGAGGGAAGGGAGAGAGAGAAAGAAAGAGAAAGAAGATGGAAGGGAGAGAGAAGAAATGTAGAGAGAAAGAAAGAAAGTGAGAAGAATACAGGAATAGAAGAGGGAAGGGAGAGAGAGAAAGAGAGTGAGAAGAATGAAGGAAGAGAAGAGGGAAGGGAGAGAGAGAAAGAGAGTGAGAAGAATGAAGGAAGAGAAGAGGGAAGGGAGAGAGAGAAGAAATGGGGAGAGAGAGAGAGAGAGAAAGAAAGTGAGAAGAATAAAGGAAGAGAAGAGGGAAGGGAGAGAACTAGACACAGAGAGAGAAAGAAAGAGAAGAGATGGGAGAAAAGAGACAGAGAAAAAGAGAGAAAGAAGAGAAAACAGAGAAGGAAGAGGGAAGGGGGCAGAGAAAAAGAGAGAGAGGAAGAAGGAAGAAAGAGAGAGATAAGAGAGAGGGACAAAAGAAGAAAAAAGAGAAAGAGGAGAGGGAGATGAAAGAGAGAGAGAGGGAGAACGTGGGGGAAAGAGATTAAAGAGAGGGGAAAGAAAGAAGAGAGGGAAAGAGGAAGGAAGATAAAAAGAAGAGAAGGAGAGAGGAGGCAGAAGAAAGAGAGAAAAGAGTAAAAAGAAAGGATGAAGAGAGGGAGTAAAAAGAGAGAAGGGGAAAGGAAAGACATGAAAGAGAGAGAAAGATAAAAGAGAGAGAGGGGAACAAAAGAGAAGAGGGACACAGAGGGGAAAAAAGAGACAAAAAAGAGAGACAAAGGAGAAAGAGAAGGGGGAAAAGAGAGAAAAGAGACAGAGAGGGGAGACACAGAGAGAAAGGGAGAGGGAAGAAAGAGAGAGATAAGAGGGAATGATAGAGAGAAGAGAGGGAAAAGAGAATGAGAAGGGCAAGAGAAGAAAAAAGAGGGGGAGAGAAAGAGGAGATGGAGATAAAAGAGAGAGAGAGATGGGGAGAGGGAGAAAAAGATAGAAGAGGAAAGAAAAGACATGAAAGAGAGGGAGAGAGACAAAGAAAGAGAAAGAAAAGAGAGAGAAAGAAAGGAAAAAGGGGGAGAATAATGAGAGAAAAGGATAAAAATAGAGAGAGGGAGAGGTAAGAGAGGCAGAGAGAAACAAGAAAGAGAGAGAGAGGGGGGAAGAGGGGGTAGAGAGTGAGAGAAAGAGACGGAGAAGAAAAAGAGAGAAAGTGATAAGGTGAGAGAAAGACTGAAATATGGAAAATAAGAAAGAAGAGAAAAAAGGAGAGAAAGGGAAAGAGGAAAGGGCTAAGAAAGAAAGGAATGAGTAGAGAGAGAAGAGAGGGAAAGAGAAAGAGAGAAAGAGGAGAGGGAGATAAAAAGAAGAGAGAGACAGAGAGAGAAAGAGAGAGAGAAAAAGAGGGAAGAGAGGAGAGAGACTTGAGCACACTCAGCATCTCTTCTTTGTGTTTAGCAAACGTTCTTCTTTTCTTCTTCTTCTTCTTCTTCTTCTTCTTCTTCTTCTTCTTCTTCTTCTTCTTCTTCTTCTTCTTCTTCTTCTTCTTCTTCTTCTTCTTCTTCTTCTTCTTCTTCTTCTTCTTCTTCTTCTTCTTCCACCGAATGAGTCGCGTCTTTATCCGAAATCTCAAATGACGCAGAAAATGTGCCGTCGACAACCCAACAAACTGTCTTTTATTCAGATGTGAAGGACAGTCTGATGATTGGATGAATGTTTGGAATGACAGTGGCATTTGTTTGAAGTTTGGACATGTTTGGCTTGAAAGAGAAATTGGTTTTAGATCAAATTAGTTGTGGCAGTTATTTTTAAAGTTTTATTGGCACGAGATGTTATTTACTTTTGAGTGGCGGCGACAGAATCACATTGGTTTGTGACAATGACCTTGTAGCATTTCTTCGTTAGCATGAATGTGTCTTATTGTCGAGTAAAAAGGATGCATGAAAAGTCCCCGATTGGCTAATTCATCAGTCAATCACGCCAACGGAAACTCGAAAGAGGAACACGATGATATTGACCCTTTTTTGTCCCGCCCACTTGGCTTGGAAATGCACTTCCTGTTTAGCTCTGTGTTTGTTTGTCTGTCTTGTGGGGCAATTTTAATTAAATATAGTGACAGTTAAAATAAACCCATCGACTGAAATCTACAGGCTAAATGCAGCTAAACAGGAAGTGCATGTCCTAGAAAAGTAGGCGGGACCAAATAGGGTCAATAGACGATATATATTTCTTCTAAAGTGTCTGAATTTTCCAAGCAACAACTCCCAAATTAAGCAAACTGCAAGAAAAATGTGTGACCAGGAAGTACAATGTTGTCGTGGTAACGGAAAATGGATGTTTGGACTTTATCACCGTAAATGCCATTTACTAAAAGACTAAAAGTGAGTCTTTAAAAAAAAAAAAAAAAAAAAAATGAGAATAAGTCTTGGTGTTTGCTACACTCTGGCTAATTAGTTTGGAGGTTGCAGAAGTGAGAGATTCCATGCAGTGCTTAATTTGTAACTCAAACGTTGCCGGAACAAAATGTGGGTTTTGGACCGGGGTCCAGACAAGGTCGAACCTTTACCGGAGCGCACACAATAAGTGAACATAGAGGCTTAGAAATGCTAAAATACAACCCAACTGTCCATCCTACTCGATGTTAAACGATATAAAAGTAATTATGTCTGTGTTACATGTTTTTTTACACGTCACACAGAGATTTTCATTCATTCTGACAGAAATCAGCGCACCTAAATCTGATCCACAGCAACAAGTTGCCCTCCCACACACGCTCGTCCTGCAGCTCAGCGCACTGCCTCCGCATCATATCTGACTCTCCACAAGTCACAACAACAACGCAGGACAAACAGCTTTTACAAAGCAGACACAGCCTTTACACAGCAGACACGGGTCTCATACATCAAACGTGACGCTAAAATACACATTAAAGTAACACAGTAAAGTTAGTTGCACTTACGAGAAACTGTGACCGCTACATCCACGCTGGTTCTCACCTCTTTATCGTCCCGTACACTCCAAACACATGAGACACTCCCGCTGCCTTTAATCCATCAAAACGAGTCACAAATAACAACAAATATTCACAAAATCCACTTAGACGCATATTTCCTGTTTTAGAAGGAGATACAAGAGCGGGGCTCGCCTGGAACCAATGAAAAGTCTTAAACCCGCCTGCGCTGCTTCTGATTGGTCAAATTTCCTGTCAGTTCCGCTTTTAACCAATTACAGTCTGACTCCGTTTCCCCCACAAATAAGCCTGTTCACTGTGAATGAGATGAGAGACGGGAGAGGAGCAGAGCCGCGTCTCGTAGAAGAAAGACAAAAAGAAAGCGTTACCGGAGCAGACAAAACTGATGCCGGAATGCCCCACGAGAGTTCCCGGATCTTATTCCGGCTTGTTCCGGCTCAAATTAAGCCTGGTTCCATGTCTTATGATAGCAGCTGGATTTATACTACTCTTCAAGAAAAGGGGGGTTTTGGGGCCCTTTCCCAGGAAAAAAAAATCTTGCATTTTGGTGTGTTTCACTTTTTCTTATTATACGACCAGATATAGTCAAATTAAATTCACAAAGGGGAAAGTACAATACTTAACATGACATTAGAGTGAGACCATGAGAGTCATTCTTAAAACAACAATATGAACACATATTTTAGGATGTGGCGCATCTATGGAAAGTGTAGTTTTTAATCTGAAGTATATTATTTAAGAAATACAGCTTTCTGAAAAAAAAAAGTTGTCATGTGGCACAACAGTGTGGGGAAAGTTGTGCCTTTGGAGAGAATATGTTGGGGTAAATTGTGCCATTTATTATTCAAGTAAAATAATATATTTTAATCTCAAAAACAGGTGATCTACTGTATACAAGTTAAACAAACTCAGTATATATTTTCTTCTTAAATTTTAAGTTTAAGTTATTTTATAAACAGTTAACATCAAAGAATAAACAAGGCCGAACACAACATGAGCAGATCTGCTCAGAACTAAAGGCCAAACTTGTCTGATTGACCAGTCCAGTTCGCTTACATCCTGGTCTTATTTCTTCATTTTTCTATGTGTTTGATGTAAAACTAAGAATTAGATTGTTTTAGTGATAAAATGACACAATTATTATGAAATTATATATTTTCAGTTATTCATTAATGGGCTGCCAATGGTACAACTTAACCCAGGCTCTTTGGCACAAATCACCCCAGGCCCACTATTTTGGAAAAAATGCATAATGTCTCAGTTTTGAGCTAACATCATGCTAACTCTATAGATTCCAAATGTAGCCAAAGCACTAACACATGGGTGATATATTTACAAACCTCCCAGTAACGGTTCAGATGCAATAATCAAAAAACCTTGATCATAAAAATTTTACTTTGAAGGTCTACTGTAAAACTTTTTTTTTTTTTTACTTAAACGCTCTTATTACTCATGCAATCAGCCTCCCATTTTTACAAGATGAGTGAAAAGTCTAAGTCTTCAGTAATGTATACTCACATGACACAACTTTCCCACTGGCGCAAATCACCCCACGGCAGAAAAAATCAAAATAATATTAATAATTAAATAGGGCTTCCCTATAGAGACCAGATTTAGGTGCCCCGGCCCCAGATGCCCCCCCTTAACATCGCTCCTTTAAAACTGCACTTTAGGAGCATCAAACTCAGGACTGTTGTGTGATCAGAGCAGAGAAAACACTGCTGCACACACGTTTGTCAGGGCAGTGTGTAAACGTCACATTCATACAAATGCAAAATCTGTAAACTTCACTTTGAAGATTTGCGCCATTGTTACAGGTTTACATAATATCACCGGGAGTTCGAAACGTTTCTCTAAAGAAACTAACTGTCTGCTAAAGAAGGTTAGGGTTAGGGTTTGATATTACACTGACAGTTACATGCTTTCCAAGAGAGAGAGAGAGAGCAAAAGGGTGTTTGTGACATGCTGTGCGTGCAAGCCCAGCCTAGAACGCAACATACTATGAAACCACAGAGGTCATTTTTTTTGTTTTTTTTTTGTTTTTTTAATTTGAATCAGGACAGTGCATATTAATCAATGTTTCAGCAGCAGCTTCAACATAAATATGCCGGAATTAGCAAGAATGCTAAATTTCATCCGTTGTCCTAAGGCAGGACAAAACACATACATTACATAAAACACAAATTTACATGCACGACACATTTCTGACACTAGAATAAATTTACAATATAAACGACAGGCCAGAGTCTAAAGTGCCCAAGAAAAGTTCATCTGTGGCTGCAGGACTGGTTTGTTTTCAGCCATTGTTTGAGAGATGTTTTGAAGTTTGAATAATACAGTTTCTAACCTGCTCTGGCAGCGTGTTCCATACTTTTGTGCCTCTAATAGACACCACCGTTTGGCTAAATCTAGTTCTGCGCCTTTGTACAGTGCAGTCTCCTCTAGTTATTGCCCTGGTGCCCTTTTGCGTTTTTGAGCCGTCCTGATGCTGTGCACGCCCCTATCAAACTTTATACAAGAGGAACGCACACACTCAAAAACGTGTATTAACCGACATTTAGTCGATTAATCGGTCGATGAAGTCTTAGTCGACCAAAATTTTTATTAGTCGACTTCATTGATTTCGATTATAAGGTTGAACAGCAATGAAAAGTAGTGGATTAGCTGAAGACTTTAGACTGAATCATTGGTCTAATTAGCTTTCAAAAACATACGGCAGATAAACACATTTCCTTTTCACTTTCTTCGTAAATAGGTTGGTTTCACGTGACATCACAACATTAGACAGGCCAATGTTATTTCAATGAGGTGGAGGGCAGGTAAAACTAATCTTGTTTAAATGCAGTTTATTTTTGTAATGCAAACCAGTAGTATATTCTTTTCCTAGAAATCGCCCCTTTTTAAATTTGCTAAATCATTTTTTAAATATTCCATGGCAAAGTCCAATGTTATTGATAGGAAAAAGTGCCTCTTGCCCTCCACCTGGCTTGTAACTGCCAAGAATTCTAGAATAAGAAACCCACCTATTATTGTTTTGATCAACTCTATAACAGCAAGAAGACAACAGCAAAGAAAACTGCTTAGCTTCGGATCATTTGCCCATTTTTAGTCGATTAATCAATCGATAGAACAGGTTTTTAGTCGACCAAGAACTTCTTTGGTTGCCCTAAAAACGTGTAGGGATCACTATATAAAAAAAGGTCTAGAAACAAATAGTTCCAGACCTCACGGACCTGCGCACGACCATGGATGTGATTCTGAACGACCAAAGCAACAACATGAATTCGTGATGAAACAAACCCAAAACACAAGAAACGAGTAAGTCTTAATCTTAATCTTAATCCATGTGATGGAACTCTTCAATCCAGACTTTGTCCAAACAGGCAGAACAAGACGTCTGAGTTTGGGCAAATACGAAAGTACACTTCACAGACCTTTTTACAGTCATGGACGATTCACACTCTGACCATTCTAAAGCTGAGTAAACACTTCCACATGTTTCTGATCAAACTCTACTTCTAGTTTTGTCTTCAGGTCAGGTTGGATCAATTAAAAAGTCATTAGTGAGCGATTAGTCCGGCGTGTCACTCGTCCGGGCCGTCTCAGAACACATGCTCCGGGCTTTTTACAAACTCACCTTTCAACTCTCTGCAGATCTACAGAGCTCGTGCAGTCGCGGCTCACGCTTTCCCAGAATGCACCAGTCACTCCGCCGTGGAAGTGAAGCTGGACACAGGTTGGGTTGAAACGTCGGGCATAAGTGAAACTGTGGATTTTTTTGGCGCAATGATTTACAAATGATCAAAGATGGAAGAAAGACAGAGCAATAAACTGGGTTGACAAATCTTCATTTCAATGAGAAAAGTAGATTTGTGCCGCTAAATGCTCCTTACAAACATTTTGGCATTCACAAAATTTCGGAAAATGTTCGTCTGTAAGAACAAATGCTAAAAACACTCAGGAGCTCTCATAAGAACACAAAATTGTCCAGAAATTTTAGTGTTTATATATTTCTTCCAAAAATTGTAATTTCTACATGATTTTAGTGTATGTATTTTTCGAATTATTGTACATAAAATAGTTTTAGAAAAAAAAAAAAATCAGTTATGCTTTCTTAACCTGGCCAGCCAGAGGAATTTTTTCGCGATATTTGTGAATTCACAAACTCCAGATAATCCTTCTGGCCTTCTAGCGGCCTGATTGGTTTGGAGTCCGACCCAGAGTGTTAACGGCCCAATCACATCGTAGCAGGGCGAGTTGAGGGGGTGTCATTGCTCACTTCGGACCGGAAGCCCACTTCATGCCTTTAGCTTTACTTCTTTTACAATGTTTTATTTGTATTGAACTTTAACTAAACACAGACGAAACTAAACTGTTAAACACAAAATTCCCTTACAGATTTTAACAAAGAAATGATAAAAAAAATTAGATTATTACTGTTTAAAGCCGTAAATGCCTGATTTTCTGCCTGCTAACTGTTAGCTTAAAATGGCGATAAAAAAATGTGCCATTTTGGGCTTTCTATTGGCACATTTTTTGCAAGATACATACATAAATATCATTATAAATAAATAATATTAACTGTACTTTTACAAATAATGTGTTTATAAGATGTAATTTCGGCCTGTGCATGCGTAGTTGCGCTAAAAGGTACAAAGTGGGCAGAGGTGCAAAGTGGGCAATGAAAGGAGGATTAGTAGCAATAATGACAGGAAGTACTGCTTGAATCAAACAAAACAAAGATGGCGGCTCATTTGGATGTACGTGTTTCTGCTGCGTTTGAAAATGTAAAACCGTATTTCTTCATGTTTAGAGGGTTCAATATGCCCCATAAAAGAGGCTGAATCTATAGAATCTGCATCAGAAAGTAAAAGATTCCAGATGCGCAGAGTTTTTTGTGGCGCTGTGAGTTTAAAATGAGCAAAAAGTGCTGGCAGGAAAGAAAGGTTAAGAGCGAGAAGAGGGCTGTTATAGTGAGAAGGAGTTTGTCTTCTTATGAACACATCGTGCATCTGACTTAGTTTTCTCAGCCGCTTCTGAAAGTGGAAGTTATACGCACAGAGTTAGGTGAATCGGATTTAAAATGCCACTGACAGAATAGGTGAAAGGCGACTACAAAAGGTCTGAAGGTTCTTTGGTGGCGCTGGTTCAGAATGCAAACCAATCAGGCTGCTGGAAGTCCAAACAGATTGGTCGCTAACGTTTAATTCGATTTATTTACGGCTTCTCTTCGTGACAAAGATAAACTCCGCAGCCACATTTCAGCCTGGTTGCTATTCGTTACCACCGTTTCGTAACAAAAGCAGTCCGTTTTATGTCAAATGAAGCACAGTTTACGTTGAAACTTGCAGTAGAAATGCCGTAGTCGTGTTTCTGCTTCAGTTCCATTCTGGGATTACGGCGGGCTAAACAAAAGGACGTCCGCGTTCAGGCAGTAATGGAGAAGTTGGCCTCAAATCAAAAAAAGCAGTTTGAACGGGAGCCCGCACATTCTACACAAATGAGTTCATCGAGCGTTCCAGGACGGACCGGGAGAACACAGATTAGATTGGAGCTTTGACAGGGCATGTTTTACACTCCAGAAGTTGTTTTGTGACCCATTAGGAGCTTTTCCAAAACTTCAAACTCTAATCTGATCAGTCGCAGCACAAAAGACCTCTCATTGGCTCATCTCAGCTGCTCAAAGTGTGATCAGCAGACAGTTTTAGGTCACTCAGTGTTGTTTACGTGTTTCAGTCTGTACGTCCAGCTAATGTGTCCTGAAGAGACTGGTTGAAAAGTGCTGCAGTCAGACTTAAGGATATGAATCATTCAGGGTTGTTAGCATGAACGAAGCCAAACAACAGAGCTATAGGGCTGTTTGATTATATTGGGTCCGTGGGCCAGACAGCTAGTCAAGTATATGTATGTAGGTCTACGTTTGGGTTTGTCTGATTTGGTGTACAATATGTCATGATTCCAGTTGTTGTGTTGAGTTCTTTGTTGTGTGTGAGTTTACAATCAGACATTCTTCAGTCTGTTCCTGTTCAGTGCAGCTCAGACAAGCATGAAGTCTGTGATAGCATCGACGTGAGTGAACCTCATGTGAACTGAACCAGGTGGGGCTTCATTTCTAAAGCTTGCTTACGTCTTACGCAGTGCGTAAACCTCCCTCTGCTCCAAAGGTGGTATTTATAAAAGCTCCACTAGGCGCAGGGTTTTGCTCAGCTCTGCACAAACTGTTCTCCATGCGTGCGCTGTACGCAAAGGCTGGAGACACGGGGAAAAGACGACACTCGCAGAAGTGAAGAGAGTTTGAGGAAGTGTTTGATGGAGGAAATCATCATTTTATACAAATATTACATTTATTTTACTTCCTTAAAGCCGATGTTGACCAAACACAGACAAGGGCTGTTTATTCCTCTCATTTTTATTTACAACACATGTATGTTAGCCTGTGCGCTCTCGTGCACAAGCTCGTGGCTGAATCTGTGAACGTATTTATGAAACAACGCTCGGACTTAAGAGAAAACTCCTCCCTCAGCACATGAGCGAGGCTTATGTTAAATAAATAAAGCATCAGACAGCAGGTCTGACTTTTTACGCAGCACGCACCAGAATGAGCAGAAATGATCCTGACACAAACGCGCCCCACACAGCTTGCACGAACCGGGGAGGACCAAAGGTAACGGGGAGCTTTAGAGCGCTTGTTCTCTCTGTCTAAGTAAAGGAAACGTCTAAAGTGTCTGTGCCACGGACGCGCACGTGCAGTCAAAGAAGTAACATTAGTTTCACGTCCCATTCTCGCCTGTAGCGCTGCCTGTTCCCTGGCTTCTGTGTATTTCCCTCTCGCTCTTTTGCTCGTTCAGGGAGGGCATCTGTGTCCCCCTCGTGCGCTCATGAGCCTCGTTGCTTTGACCATTCATTCAGACTTCCACGTGCACGTGTATGTGAGTGAACGAGGCCAAACATCACACACATTCTGTAAAACACATCTGAGTTCATTAAAAAGTGAGCCTCACGTGACAAGAGTCTTTTTCATTCACATTTTATTAGTAGTAAATCCACATGTGACAGACGAGCTGCTGCTGCTGAATGGAGCGTCTCTCTCTGACTCCTCCCTCTTTGCCTTTCCCCGTGTGTCAAACCCACTGATTATCGCCTCATGTCTATTCAAATATTATTCATGAGTCACCTTTCATGGTGAATTGGAGGTGTGGCCTGACGTGGCTTCACGTGCGCATATTTTAGAAGCAGGTGGGATTTATAAAGCACAGATTGCAGGAGGAGAGGCACGGAGGCTTTTATAAATATGGAGTTTGCCTGTGGCCACTAGGTGTACACACTTGCTCAGCAAAAATCCTATGCAAACCTTTATAAATGAGGCCCCTGGTCTGAACCAGGTCTAAGCAAGGTTTAAGTCTGGACTAAACAAGGTTAAGTCTGGACTAAACAAGGTCTAAGCCTGGACTAAACAAGGTCTAAGCCTGGACTAAACAAGGTCTAAGCCTGGACTAAACAAGGTCTAAGCCTGGACTAAACAAGGTCTAAGCCTGACTAAACAAGGTCTAAGCCTGGACTAAACAAGGTCTAAGCCTGGACTAAACAAGGTCTAAGCCTGGACTAAACAAGGTCTAAGCCTGGACTAAACAAGGTCTAAGCCTGGACTAAACAAGGTCTAAGCCTGGACTAAACCAGTGCTAAAGCAGTCACATTGAGCACATCTCTCTCTCTGTCTCTTATTCCTATCTTTTCTTCTCACTTATCTCTCTTTTTCTTAGCCCTCTTTTTTTCTCCTTTATTCCACCACTCTCTACATCTTTTTTCTCCTCCCCCTCTCTCTTCTTTCTCCACCCTCCCTCCTCCTTCACTTCTCTCCCTCTCTCTATGTATCCTGTCTCTGCTCTCTTTTCTCTCTCTCTCTCCTCTTTCTTTCCTCTATCCCTTTCTCTCCCTCTCTTCTCCTCCCACACGCTCTATCCTCTCTCTTTCTCCTCAATTTCTCTCTCTCTTTCCTTCTGTTTCTCATCCTCCTTTCTCTCTCACTCTCCCTCTTATTTTGCTTTCTTTCTCCTCCCTCTCCGCTCACACTATCATGTCTCCCCTCTCTTTTCTTTCTCCGTCTCCGCTCTCTTTCTCTTCACTCCCTCTCCTTTCTCTCTCCTCAATCTCTGTCTCACTCCTCTTTCTTTCCTCCATCCTTTTCTCTCCCTCTCTTCTCCTCTCTCTCTTTCTCTTCAATCTCTCTTCCCTTTCTCTCCCTCGTCTTCCTTTTTTCTCTCTTTCCTTGTCTCTATGTCACTCTTTCTCCCCTTTTGTCTCTCTCTCCCCCTCTCTTTCTCTCTCTCTCCTGTCTCTCCCATTCTCTCTCCCCCTCCCCTCTCCTCATCTCTTCTCTCCTCTTTTTTCTTCCCCTCTTCTCTTCTCCTCCTCTCTTCTCTCCTCTTCTTCTTCTCTTCCCTCCTCTATTCCTCTTCTCCTCTCTCTTTTCCTCTTCTCCTCTCCACTTCTCTTCTCCTCTCCACTTCTCTTCTCCTCCTCTCTCTTCTCTTCTTCTCTCTCCTCTCTTCATCTCCTCTCCTCTCTCTTCTCCTCTCCTCTTCTCCACTTCTCTTCTCCTCTCCTCCTCTTTTCTCTCTCCTCTCCTCCTCTTCTCCACTCTCCTCCTCTCATCTCTCCTCTCTTCTCCTCTTCTCTCTTCTCTCCTCTTCTCTTCTCCTCTTCTTCTCTCTCCTCTCCTCCTCTTCTCCACTCTCCTCTCATCTCTCCTCTATTCTCCTCTTCTCTTTCCTCTCCTCTTCTCTCCTCCTCTCTTCTCTTCTCTCCTCTCCTTTCCTCCTCTCTTCTCTTCTTCTCTCTCCTCCTCTCTTCTCCTCTCATCTCTCTCTCCTCTCCTCTCCTCCTCTCTTCTCTCCTCTTCTCTCTTCTCTTCTCTCCTCTCCTCTTCTCTCCTCTCCTCCTTCTTCTCTCCTCTTCTCTCTCCTCTTCTCTCCTCTCCTCTTCTCTCCTCTTCTCTTCTCTTCTCTTCTCCTCTCCTCTCCTCTCCTCTCCTCTCCTCTCTTCTCCTCTCTCCTCTCCTCTTCTGTGCTGAGTATAGGAAACATGTGATGCTCCTCCGGCCTGTGCCTCGGGGATGAGCTGGTTTCAGACTTCCTTTGGCTCATAAATTCCCCGGCAGCAGACACAAACGTACACGCTTGTCTCTTCACATTTGGTTTTGAATTCAAATGGTGAGTCTGACTGTGATCTATGCCTTTCACACGTGCTGCACCACAGATAACGTCTCCATACAAACGCAGCTGCTTCGTCTTCTGTGTAGAGAACATTCAGTGTTTCTGAGCCATTTAGCATCAATTCTGTGTTTTGCAATGAGGAAGTTGTAAATTATTTCTCCACAATAACTAAATATGTGGAAAACACAGTTGTTCTCGTTTAAAAAAGATCTATGTGTAAAAAAAAAAAAAAAAAAAAAAATGTCAGAATTTAAATAAAAAATAAAAAAGTATTAATGATCTAGATGTCATACATAAAAAATAAAAAATTAAAAAAATTAAAAATGAATAAAAACGAAAAAAATAAATGAAAAAATAAAAACGAAAAAAAAAAAAGTCAGAATTTAAATAAAAAAGTATTAATGATCTAGATGTCATACACAAAAAAATGAAAAATTAAAAAAATTAAAAATGAATAAAAATGAAAAAATAAATGGAAAAAAAAAAACGAAAAAAAAAAAAAAAAAAAAAATGGTAACAGGGTTTGTACAGACTTCAAGTTTTCCATGATTTTTCCATGACATTCTCCAAAACAATTTCGCAACTTTTCCATGATCTTGTTTAACAGACTTTTTAGTCAACAAACACCCTTTCATTAACTACTTAGGACCAAAACCAAAGTTTTTTATAGATTTTTAGACATAAAAAACTGTTAAATTCCAAATCATTTGGATCAGAAAATACTTTCAAGGTCATTTTATTTCAAGTGCAAAATCTTTTGTTTAATAAAGCGACATGTTTTTCCCCTATGTTATAACAAATAGCTTTTTATTCAATTTGATTCAACTTTTCCAAAAACAAAATACACATTTATTGAAGTAATACATTTATAAATATGACTCAGACATTTAATAAAATAATATAATATATATCAATATTCTACCTGAAAGATTGTTTTTTAATCCAAACTCAATAAATGGCGATTGGACTGAATCTAAATCTCTTTTTGTTGTTTTTGTTTTTAATTAATTGCCCTGACCTACCAGCAAAACAGAGCAAATTATCCCCAATTTATTTTTGAATCTAAAACAATTTAAAATTTTCCAAAACTTTTTCAAAACCCATAGAATTCCATAACTTTTCCAGGGTCTGGACATTAGAATAGAATTTTCCAAGAATTTTCAAGGTTTTCCATGAATGTATGAACCCTGCGGTAATCTTAATGTTGCTTTTTTTTTAATTTTAGCTGTTTTGGTCTTAAATTTCACAATAAATAGCCTACACAAAATATAACATTAGTCTCTTTTTTATTTACATTTTTCTATATGTATTCATTTGTTTTCAAGAAATGTACTTGTAGCAATGAGAATTTGTTACACCAGTGATCGCAGTCCGGCCCTCCACCATTTATTTGGATTTGAACACGGCCCTTGTAAAAAAAAGGTGGCCCACCTCTGATCCAACCTAAACAACTTTTTTGTGGCTGTTAAACTGTTTAAAAAGCCTTGCCTTGTGTTCTGAGTTTTTTGTTTTGTTTTTGGCAGTTTAAGTGCAAACTGAGCAAGTTGTAGGCCAAAACAGCCACAAACCGACGGTGTCTCACTGCAAAGGCAAATATCATTTCTAGATTCAATGTGACGTCAGTGTGTGCTGTCCACTCTGCCTTTGCCCTGTTCCCAATGCTTTTCAATGAGTTTGTTTGTTTGAAATGTGTTTGTGGTTGGAGTTTAGAAAGCGAGCTTCACTTTAAACTAGGCTTGTCCAAACTGTGGCCCAGAGGGCAAAATGCGGTCCATGAGACAATTTTTTTTGGCCCTCAGACCTCCTGCTAGATTGGTCCAATTTACAAAAAAGTCCAGTTTTAAATGTCAAATTTGAGCAAATCTTGTGTCATAGTCAAAATAACAAGCGTTTTTATGTTATATAAACCTAAAATGAAAATTGAATGCTTTAATAAAAGTGTGGTGGTTTATTATAATTAGGTGCAGAAAAATGCAGATTATAGAAAAAAAAATTAACAAAAAACCCCCCCTGCTTTAAACTAACTATATAGTACAATTATAGTTAGCTTCCAGAATTTTCCAACTCAACAAGGAGCTGGAAAACGTAGACAAAATGTCAAAAACATATGATGAGAAAGTTTTTTATATATTTTTTTTTTGTTGTAATTATGATACATACAAAAAAAACAACATAAAATAACCACGAATTTTGATTGAAGCCAACGTTTTCTTCTTAATTCTTAACCTAACCCAAGCCCCAGCCCTAAACTTACCTATTGTAACTTAACTACTACTTAACTGCTAAACTCAAAGAAAATGTCCTCACGTGGCTTCAACCAAAACGTCTGGTTATTTAACATTTTGGCTTTCCAGATTTGACCATTAAATCCAATCATGTTCAGCGCAGATCTTGGCTCTTTCCAAAGGGATGAAGATCAGAGGAGTTTTAAGAATGTATTTAATCTTCATTTGACACGTCAGAGGTCAAACGTGGACAGCGCCCAAATCTCTCTAATGTGGTTTCTCGGGCGATTCTGCGGTTTTACACTGAAAAATGTGATCCATGAACGAGCGCTTTAGAGTGTCTCCAGATGGTTCAGACATCAGTACGTCCTGCTCAAGACTTTTAAATCACGTATCAAGAGAATGGATCAGCTCAAATGTAATACTTCGTAGAATGAATTCACAATAGGTCAAGGGTATCTGATTGATTGTATTAGCTAGAACATATATGTCTCTGTTGAAGAATGATATAGAATTCTACCAATATTCTGTCTACGATCTGCTTTGTCGTCACTCAAGATTCTTCCATTATAACGAAATTTACGCTTCTTCTATTTCATCTTGTCAAACTTTAAGGCACATTCTATAAACTTGAACCTACAGGCTTGTCTCAGAGTTCAGATTTTCCAAGTTCTGGCTGGTAAAATCACACTGGAACACTTACACAGTTCGGAATTCCTACTCGGAAAGAAGCCCTGAAAGTTTCATATCCAACAGTTAAAATGATGGTACCAGTTTCGAGGATAACTGGAACGTAACTGAACTAATAAGCTCATTTTGAGAATCAAGCTAAAAGTCCGAACCAACCAACCACCCAACCAACCAACCAACCAACCACCCAACCAACCAACCAACCAACCGCCCAACCAACCAACCAACCAACCAACCGCCCAACCAACCAACCAACCAACCAACCAACCACCAACCAACCAACCAACCACCCAACCAACCAACCAACCAACCAACCAACCCAACCAACCAACCAACCAACCAACCACCCAACCAACCAACCAACCAACAAAAAAAAAGGTGTTGGAAAGTGAAAGTAAAGTACTGGAGCAGAAAAAAAAAAGCCTGCAAATTCTGTATACATTTTGGGTTCTTTGGTTTTACACAGAGATGGCAAAAGTACTGAATTTCACAACTTAAGTAAAAGTACAGTTACTTCGGTAAAAAAAAAAAAAAACTCTGATAAAAGTAAAACTCCTGCTGAAACTACAAAAGTAAACTCATGTTGTTGTTTTTTTCCAGAGCATTTTGGAAGATGCACATGAAACATATCACACAGATCAGTCTCAAATCGCCTCAAACTTTGCATTCATAGTTTCTGTGTGAGAAAAAAACAACAACAGTCTGATCACAGCTATTGCTCAAAAGACACCAGGTATTACTATTACATAAAAGTGTGTATTACATAGGCCTGCACTTTTCCCATGGAGCACATTCTGTCATGCATAGAGAAATAAACACTGAAAAAACTGTGAAAAAGGCATAAAATCTCAGCATGTTTGATGTTTTTGATTTGGGGCTTTGGAGCCTGACAAAAGTGGAAAGAGACTCATGCTGACGAGAGAAGGAAAGCACAAATCATCTGCACTATTCAAGTCATGTGAAAGGATCTGTGTGAAAATCCTTAGAGATATGTGCTATAAAGTGTCTTACCTTATGTGCTCTTTAGAGTGTCCTACTTTAGAAATGTGAGCTTGGGGTGTCCTACCTTAAAGATATGTATTCTTTTGAGTATGTGACCTTAGAAATATGTGATCTTTAGACGGTGCCTTAGACATGTGTCTGTTGGAGATGTATGTGTTCTTCAAAGGGTCCTTTCTTAGATGTGTGTGCTCTTTAGAATGTTCTACCTTGAATGTATGCGCTCTTTAGAGTTATATGTGATCTTTAGAGCGTTCTACCTTGGATGTGTATGCTCTTAAGAGATCTCCTTAGTGATCTTTAGAGTTCTGTCTTAGAGATGTGTGCTCTGAAGTATCCCACTTTAGAGACGTGATCTTTAGATTGTGCTTTG
Organism: Mugilogobius chulae; assembly: GCA_038363315.1. Classification (NCBI taxonomy): domain Eukaryota; kingdom Metazoa; phylum Chordata; class Actinopteri; order Gobiiformes; family Gobiidae; genus Mugilogobius; species Mugilogobius chulae. Next base: position 6,319,233 of record CM076404.1, read on the forward strand.
CAAATATATTTGTTATATCTGACCTTAGATGTATTTGCTCTTTAGAGTGTTCTAGCTTAGAGATGTGTGCTCTGAAGTAGCCAATCTTAGAAATGTGTTATCTTTAAACTGTACTTTAGAAATATGTGCTCTTTAGAGTGTCCTACCTTAGTTGCTCTTTAGGGTTTCCTACTTTAGATGCATGTGCTCCCTATAGTGTTCTACCTTTGAGATATATTCTCTGATGCATCCAACCTTAGACATATGTGATATTTAGACCATGCCTTAGAGATAAAGGCTCTTTAGATTGTCCTACTTTACATGCATGCATTTCAGTGTCCTACCTCAGAGATATGTGTTCTTTAAAGTCTGCATCCTACCTCAGAGATATGTGCTCTGGAGAGTCTGTGTCCTACTTTAGAGATATGTGCTCTGTAGAGTCTGTGTCCTACTTTAGAGATATGTGCTCTGTAGAGTCTGTGTCCTACCTCAGAGATATGTGCTCTTTAGAGTCTGTGTCCTAACTCAGAGATATGTGCTCTTTACAGTCTGTGTCCTGTTTTAAAGATATGTGCTCTTTAGAGTTTGTGTCCTGCTTTAGAGATATGTGTTCTTTAGAGTATGTGTCCTAACTCAGAGATATGTGTTATTTACAGTCTGTGTCCTGCTTTACAGATATATGTTCTTTAGAGTCTGCATCCTACTTTAGAGATATGTGTTCTTTAGATTCTGCATCCTACCTCAGAAATATGTGTTCTTTAGAGTCTGCGTCCTACCTTAGAGATATGTGTTCTTTAGAGTCTGCGTCCTACCTCAGAAATATGTGTTCTTTAGAGTCTGCGTCCTACCTCAGAGAAATGTGTTCTTTAGAGTCTGCGTCCTACCTTAGAGATATGTGTTCTTTAGAGTCTGTGTCCTACTTCAGAAATATGTGCTCTTTAGAGTCTGCGTCCTACCTCAGAGATATTTGCTCTTTAGAGTCTGCGTCCTACCTCAGAGATATGTGTTCTTTAGAGTCTGTGTCCTACCTTAGAGATGTAGGCCTTGATGCCCTCGGCCAGCTTGATGCAGGGTTCTCCAAACAGCTGCGTGAGCTGGTCGGGAATGTCCTGGTCTTTGTCTAAAACGTTGAGTAAACTCAGACATTTGAGTTCCTCTGTGACACCCTGACTCCGCACCTGCGCACACACAAAAAACACACACAACACATTTAGTTTAACTCTAATATAGAGCAACAAACAAGAAAATATTCCACATTTAAAAAACAGCAACAATGTCCAAGGACGTATGATTTTGCTGACTAAGATTTGAGTTTTTAATCTTATTGGAGTTGTGTCTGTGAGATAATTCTTTCACCTCTGAGCCTCACAAAACACTGTTGGAAATGTCCCAAAATGTAACTTAACAATATAACAATATACTTAACCACACTTTGTAATGTCACACACCGGAACCAATAAAAAAGTGTAGTAAAGCGTCGTTGTAAGCAGCCATGTTGGTTTTCATACAAGAGACAATGTTTGACTCTGATTGGCTAATTAATCTGTCATCAATCTGTTTTTTATGTTGTCTGGTATTTCCAGGCAAGTAGAAATGCTCCAAACAGGTCTGGATGATTTTAAGACGGTTTCTGATTAGGAAGCAACTTTAGAATCGGAATAAAACTTCAAAAAAGTCGATTTTATATAATATATCCCATTTAAAAAGACATTAAATAACTTAGAAGTATAAGTCACAGTACTTCTATTTTTAAAGGTGCATTGTGTAACTTTCTGGAGGGGAAAAGTCATCTACATAATTTACTAGAATTCGACAGTTCAAACCATACTTTAGGGAATTTTGAATGGGGATGAATACAATTTATTAGCTACTTTTCTATGGAAACAAACATAAGCGAGCCTTCTCCAGGATAAATAATTGACTATTTTGTGGCCATGCAAGTCTGTTCAAAGTAAAAAATTAGAATTTTATTATTATTTTTCTGGTGCAACAAAGACTTTTAAAAGTCAAAAACATTATTTTAATCAAGTATATTTTCGACCAAAAATGTAATAGTGCACCTTTAAGTTAAGTATTTCATTCTCAACATGTATAAGTTGTGACAAGTTTTTTGAAAACAATTTTAATGTAACCAAAATGCATATGCATTTTTTCCTTTTTACCATTACTGATTGATATCTACCACTTGACCTCCTGTTGTGACAAACCAATATTTGAAATGCAATATCTATAAACAAGGCTCACAAAATCCCAAATTAACTTTTCACTTAAAAAAGTATACATTATTACCCATCCAATTTCTATAGAATTAAATAGACAATTATTATTATTATGCTTTCTACAATTATTTATTAATCTAATAATCTTGACACAGTTAGTCCCTGCTTGGCTTGACTAGAACCATGGCCAAGCAGAGGCTAAAAAGTTTCTGATCCCAGAGAAACATCGCTAATAAAAACACTCCAAACCCGGGCTAAACAAAGCAGTGAAAAGTGATCAAAATGAAACTGTGAGAATCTTTCATACGGGCTTCGAATCAGGACAAAAACAAAAGGGCTACTATTCTTCAAGTACTAGTTTGGTCAGATGAGTGTGGTCAGATTTACAGTCTGCTTAGACTGAGGGAGGCAGTGGAAACGTCTCGCTCTGAAAACTCCACTAATGACTTGACAAAGCTCTGATCAGCAGATTGTACGTTTACAGTAAAGACACTGCAAGCCCAGTCCTCAGCCGTCAAGATCTGGGATTTAGACAAACGTGCTGAGAGAAAACTGCGTGACCTGTACTTAAAAGGACACATTATAAGGAATACATTATTAGGAATACATCTGTAACTTGCTAACCAGCTACGTGCTAACTCAGATCCACAGTGTCATCGTTTCATGCTGTCGCTAGTTCCATTTGTCTTATAAGTGAGAATACTTATTTGAAGTTCTATTCATTCATTCTAAAATCATTTCATATTTAATCGACACAAAGTGAACACAAGTTGCTAATGAGTTATCACATGTTCAGACCTTCACACATGACGTAAACATTTCACCCACGTATTTATAAAATGTGCTATTTGTGTTTCAAAGCTAATGCTAATGCTAACAATTGATTAATAAAGCTAACATAACTCTACAAACTGATCTAGCTCTTTACAAAAAACATCAGACTGGCATTTAATGTATTTTTATCAAACTGTCCCCTTTATTTAAGCTTTTTTTTTCTTTGTTAGCATTCCTCTATCAGCTAATCGTGTTGTCGTGTCAATTTTCGTCCGGAAGACCAGATTCGTCCGGAAAGTCCTTTTTAGGTCAACGACGCATGCGCAGATCGAAATTACGTATTTTAAACACATTATTTGTAAGTGTACAGTTAATATTATTTCTTTATATTGATATTTATGAATGTATAAAGCAAAAGTTTGCCAATAGAAAGCCCAAAACGGCACATTTATTTATCGCCATTTTAAGCTAGCAGATAGCAGCCGGAACTAGCTTAATGAGGCATTTACAGCTTTAAACGGTAAAAATCTCATTATATAATCATTTGCTTTGTTGAACTCTGTAAGGGAATTTTGTGTTTAATAGATTAGTTTCGTCTGTGTTTAATTCAAATTTCAATACGAATAAAACAATGTAAAAGAAATAAGGCTAACGGTACGAATCGGGTCTTCCGGTACGAAAAAGGACGTGACACGCGTCTTTAGTTTTCCCAACGCAGTTATGACGCTAGCTGGTTAGCATACCTTTCCCAAATCCTTAAACTTGACCAAATCAATTTAACCTAAACCTAACTCTAATCCTAACCCTAACCTTACCCAAATTCCTGAAGTAAATATTTTAAAATATAAACTTTTGCTAGCATAGCCACCAATGCAAGTGATGGTGTATAGCATAACTGGGTTGGAGAAAAAAATCAATCAGCTAATCAGCTAATTCTTTATAGAGAATGAATGGAACTATAAGAAGTGATCCACAAAACTAGCCTATAGCAGCGGTTTAACCATTTATTCAGTTCATATTGCCGCAGACACTCTTGCACTGAGAAGCTAAGCAGTGCTAAAACCTGTAGCGTCAAAGATTAGCATTTAATGTATTGTTATCAAACTGTCTTCTTATATTTAAGCTTTAGTATTTCTTTGTTAGCATTTAGCATTGAGCCCAAATACCCGCTATCAGCTAGTTAGCTAATTCTCCATTGGGAATGAATAGAACCATGAAAAGTGATCCATATTTTTAAGGCAAAACTAGCCTAGCAATGATTTATTCAGTTCATATTGCCACAGACACTCTCGCACTGAGAAGCTATGCAGCGCTAAACCAGGCTAAAACAATAGCTAAAGTGTCAAAGATGAGCACATTCAAGATTGATATTCTTCAAATTATTGCCGTGAATGTATTTTTTTTTGTCGTGACCTGGTTAGCATACCTTCCCAACAGGGGCGTAGTACCAACTTCTGGGTCCTAGGTACAAACTTTGTTGATGGGGCCCTCGTACGAAATCTTGTGTTTTAATTATTTAGTCCACTCTTATTGTTTTTATTATTGGGTTTCGTTCCTATATTTAATCAAATTCTACATTCCACGCAGGTTTTTGCAGGTTTGACAACAGAACACGATATTTATGCATTTTCGGAGTCAAAAATATTGGCTTGGAACCACTGAATTTACTTGCATAAAATGAACAAGAATAACATTTTAGCTGACTTATTTTAAGCCTCAACTTGTCTAAATTTGGCCAAAAAACAACTTTCAAAAGCATTTTCGACACATTATAATGTTACTGGAATGAGAAGTTGTAATTTCTTGACAATATTCAACACAAAACCTATTTATTAAACTGATCATTTTGTGTCAAACTCTGGATGTTTGTTCACCGAAACTCTTGTTTATATTATCATTTCTCTATCTGTTAGATTTGTTAATCATTTAGCCAGTTAACATTCATCTTTATTTAGGGGGCCCCTTTCTGGTCTGGGCCCCAAGGAAACTAGCACCATGTACCCCCCTAATCCGACGCCCCTGCTTCCCAAGCCTCCCAATGACTTTTTCCTAACCCTAACTTTACCCACTGACTGAAGTTGTATTATCAGTGCGATGAATGTTGCAGACGTTTGGATTATTCACGCTCCAGCAGTTCTGATCTGATTGTCTGACACATTCTCTTCCTGCTCTTTGCCCTTTAAACTCGTTGACTGTGATGATGAATGGACACATTACTGGTGTGAGAAAAGCCCCAGGTGAGGGCTTTACCTGTCACGGAGGAATGTGAAGCAGCTTTAGCCTCCAGCGGACAGACGTGTACACCTGAGCTGGGAAACACCGCTCACACCGGCTCAGGTCCACAGTTGGTCCAGAGTCTTGTGAGTTTTTTCATGAAATCACGTGTGAAAAAAGTGGATTATATTGTTACGATGTTCTACGCACCAACAAAGATGAACTGCAGAAATGTCTACGAATGCAAACAAAAATAATCTATTCACTTCCAAGAACAGCAGTTTCATCCACTGTTCAAAACCACCAAGAGCAAATACAGATTTAAGGATAAAGATTCTGTCTAAAACAGACCTCAAAACATGGAAACGAAATAAACTGATCCAACAGCTCAAATTAGTAAAAATATCCAACAATGCTAACAACAGCTGTGAGCTAAATGCTAACCTGATGCTAGCGCAGACTGCTGTGTTTTTACATCTACAAAACAATTTGTTCACTTTTCTGACAAACGCCACATCAGTAACATCCAGTATAGCAGAGTTTGGACTCCACGTTAAATAGTTAAAAGATGCTTATTCTCCAGAGAATGTTCTAAAATTGCATTTTTTAGTAATTCAGAAGTCCTCCTCAGCAAGCCACAACCCCAAATATGATCCATTGTCAAGTGTATCTATGTAAACAACTTAAAAAAAAGATGTAATTTTATTATTTTTATATGTATTTAGTATTTTATTATTATATGTTTGAGTTTCACGTTACACACAAAAAAATACATATTTAATTCTAAAGGGAACCCTGGATATGAAGACAAATATGGCTAAAACACTAGTACTGGTCATGCTTGTTAAAATAAATTACAAACAAATATATAACTGCTTACCATTTTTTATAAAATTGACATTGTTTATGTTGTTTTCAAGCCGCTGGGAGCCGCCATTTTGGTTGATGACATAAAATAGTGTTTCCATGGTTACTCCCACAGTTTCATCTGTGAACAGTTCGACAAAAACACCACTGACAGTGTCCAGTTCTTGCCTCTTCCTCTTGATTATCTTCAGTTTTACTAGATTCCACATAATCGTTCTGTATTTGGCGTCGCTCCGGCTCAAACTGACAAGGTTTAACCCAGGAATTGACTGAGTGCAGTTGTCTTGTTTTGGTTTAAAATACTACATCCTGTACATACAACGACTTCCTGTTCAATACTCTTCAATGAGGTTTTCACTACATCAGTTTAAAACTAATAATTCCTCTTTAGATCAGACAGCTGTGGTGAATGTTACAGAAAACATGTTAAAGACTTTACATATTAGAGGAATATTTCATCAGAGAATACTTCTGTGTTTAAAAAGAGACATAATTGTGTCTAAATGCTAACGCTAACAGGAAATGGTTGTATGTACAGAAGTTAGCATTTTTGAACAATCGCAAGCCAACTGAAATTCCGTGCACACAGCCCATTCATGTTGCTTAGTTACCTGCTACTGCCTGTTACCTGACAACACTATTTATGTCATAACCGCAGCAAAATGGCAGCCTCCATGTCATTTCTTCATAACACTATTTTAATAAAACTACAAATACTTCCAAGGTATTTGTCCTGTATTTATATAAGTGATGATATTATAAGTGTTTTAGGAGAAACATGTGATTATATCCAGGGTTCACTTTAAGTCACGTTTTGCTCATTTGCACCATCTAATCTAAATTCTTCACTACAATGTTGAAGTAAACTCTTTTCACAACTTTTAGAAGCAAACTATGTCTTTTTGCTAACTAGAATTATATAGCCACAATACAACAAAACCTCCTGGTTTTAGTGAACAAACAGCACATTAGATGTAGGCAGAACAATTCAAACTGATGCAGACACAGTATTGTGGTCAGGATCTTCAAGGGAATGCTTACTTCACCATGATGGAGGCAAAAGCTTTGTGCGTTACAACTCTACAAACTCTTGTCAATTTCAGTTGTAAAATGGTTTCATCTTGTTGTGTGGTTGGCTGCTCTAATTGACAAAGCTTTCAATCGTCCACCTTTTGATGAAAACAGAAGACAGCAATGTGTAGCAGCAATAAATCCAAAAAAAGTGGAATCTCTCTTAATCCTCACAGACTTTAATACAAGGTAAGTCAATGCTAATAAAACAATAAAACAGACATTTGAAAAAAACACAATAAATATCTGAAACAACCTGCATTATAGCCTCACGTCAACAGGTTTTAAATCTGATCATGAATCATTGGCTTTCTTTACAAAAAAAATGGTTAAATAGGTGAGTTTTGTGCTCCCTGTAATGCTGCGTTCACGCACTTTAAAAAATACATATTTTAAAGGACAAATATGAAATTTGACTGTTCTTATGTTTTAGACATGATCTTGAATACATCTTAAGTTGGGATCTTGTGTATTAGAAATTAGAAATGCATGTGTTTCCTACATCAGGAATTGACTTAGTTCAAGTATGTCTGATTGCAGCCCGCAGAACTAACGACACGCCCCCTCACGACACGCCCCCTCACGACACGCCCCCTCACGACACGCCCCTCACGACACGCCCCTCACGACACGCCCCCTTATGACAGTAATGACGTTATTTTGGCGAATATACAAACCGTATTCATACAAAAAATGTCCAAACCTATGGTAAAAGACATATAAGCCGGGGGTGTAATTTAAAATAAGCATCTTAAAAAAATCTATTTTAAAAGCCGAGGCGGAGTGGAGCTCCACTGGAAGTGAAGCGGCTCCATTTCCGGTGCTAGAAAAACGTTATAGTTGGGACCAGAGGGACGACGATTAAGTTTAGGAGAACGGGTAAGTTTAGGAGAAGGGTTAGGGTGATGTCTAAGGTTAGGAAAAAGGTTTGGGTAAAGGTTAAGATAAACAATATAACAGTTTAGGCCCGTTTAGCAACAGTTATAAACTCGTCACCATGGCAACCACCTCGCTTCTGTCCCTCTGGACCTGACTATCAGCACTAACCACTGGAAAACACGTAAAATCAGACAAAATAAAAAGTATGTAATAAATAAAGCAATTAAAATAAAGACATTATTCTCCAGGTCAATTTTTAATAATTCCGGCAATATTATTAAATAATACTAAACGTAATTTGGGTGAAAATGCCCCCAAAGTACAAATAATAATTAAATGATTAAACTTTCCATCTATAGAGCTCGTATATTCACCGAGGTTTCAAATTTTACATCGTCTCTGGCGTCTTTATCGTAAAGGGTTGATGTGAATATCGCCACCTAGTGCAAAGACTGTTCACGACACTAGTGCTCATGACACGCCCATCTAACGACACGCCTCCATCTTGCAGTCTGCAGCGGGACCCTGCTCACTTAGTTTAGGAACAAGAAACAAAGACAACATGCTTTCATTTGGATCCTCACCTGGACTAATAGTTTGAATTCTTTTCAAAGAGAAGCAGTTTGTGTTCTCTGTGTAAACTTTCACCAACAAACACAACCAGACTATCAAACATGTTTCCAAGCTCTTTCTGTTTTATTTCAACACTTTCGTTCACGTTTCAGACCAAAATACCAGCCACTGATGCGAGATATTTTCATTTATCCCATGAACAAATCAGTTCAAAATCTTCTCGTCTTGAACCAGTCTCTGAAGGAGTTTCTCTTTGCATGACTGAACCCCCTGCTCTGTGTGTTTTTCAGTCTTTTTCGCTCTGAGAATCCTCCTCCTGCGTGTTTTCAGTTCTGCTCCACAGCTCCGGCCTGTCTGCGAACCAATCCCCGAGCCGCTTGCGTGAAGTCCTGACCCGAGTGCGAGGGAGTGTGCCGAGGATCATGGGAAGAAGCAGAAGACGAAGAAGAAGAAGCGGCAGTGCAAGTCTGGGAGTTTGGGCAGATAAAGGAGGCGCTGGGCTAAAACGGAGATTAGGACAAAAGAACGGCCGGTGTTTGGAAAGAGACCGACAGAGACAGAGTGCACGAAGGGAACTTATCAAGCCTGCCGCGGATTAGTCTGAGATTTATTAAGTGTCTGAGCAGTGAGAACTGTACAGAGGCGACGTTATTACAGAAGATAAATCATAGATGGCTAAAAGATTCAAGTTATGTGTCATTTTTATGCACGCAGAACGCCTAAAAAAAGACACAAATAGCGTATGATGGGCATAAGTTTGTATCGTTTTTTAATGTACGATATGAAAAAACATAAGCTTAAATAATTGTGTTTGTCTTCATTGTTTTTTCTCACCAGCAGAAGCACAATTCTCTCCCAAAACTGTCCGTACATGCTTCAAAACTAAGTCACTTTCCCGTGTGAAAAGTCAGTCTCATCCAAATTTGGCTCTTTATTAATAACTGAGTCACTTTCTTCTAAAATAACCTGGATGGTTCAGCACAACACCATGGATCACCTGCAGAAGCTCATATTTCTCCTAAAACACTTGACTCACGTGTCAAAACTTTTCTCGTCTAAACAGTACGTGCCTCCAGTTGAACTGCATCACTGCAGTGACTGGAGCTCTGCTTTAAACCAGTGATTCTTAACCACAGGGCCGGGGCCCAAAGTTGGGCCATGAGCACCTCCTTGAGGGCCACACAATCGATAAAATACAATATGTATGTTATATGAGATTGTGCCCCAGGTTACTTTGTACTGGGGCTTGCACCGACTAGTTGAGTCGACTATTAAGGTCCCCGCGACTACTTTGAGAGGTAGTCGACTAGTCGAAGAATAATTAAATCAGGGGTTGGCTTAAGAAAACATATTTCTAACACATGTCAGCAATGTCAGCAACTCGTCCGATTTTTTCCCCGGCCAGTTCTACGTCTCTCCCTGCAGTGTTTTTCCGCTTCGGGATGCTTTGTCCCTTCGCCTCGGCACACTGGAGCGCGCTGTAGACAACCCCTGCCTTGCATAGCACATGGACACTCTGGGGCTCCACTACCGAGCACGACCCCTGCTCCACTCCAATAACGCATGAACTGTCTGTCCCAAAACGCTTAGTCTAGCCGAGTGCGTTGTATAGCCCGGCTCAAAGCGCTCGGACTGTTTGCTCCAACGTGCCTTGACCAGCCAAGAGCACATTAAACGCCTGGATCCGAGTCTGTAGATCCACACTGGTCTTTGGTCTTAGAAAGTTTTACAGCAGGTTTGTGGAGAAGGAGACGAGAGGAAAAGAGTGATGAGTGATGTGTGTGAACCAGCAGGCTTCAGGTGGATTTGTGTTTCCTTCACTGTTCAAAACGCACTGACCAAACGTCCCACAGCTCAGTGTGTGAGTGTGGACAGACTGTCAGAGCCTCCGCCCCGCAAACACGCACAAATACGCTTATTTAGCTTTTTTTTTTTCTTCTTGTATGTAAAATCAAAGAGCCTATGTTCAGCTTTATTACAGGGCATTAACGTCTAATGTTTTCTGATAATATGGTCAGAATAAATAAGGTAAGGTAAGGTAAGGTATACTTTATTGTCCCCGTAGGGAAATTTGTCCTCTGCATTTGACCCATCCTTCAATGCCTCTGGGGCATCTCCTCAGGAGCAGTGATCGCCGCAGTGCAGCGCTCGGGACCCATCTCCAGATGTTGTTGCTAGGCTTGGTCAGGACTACTGTAGCTGGAGGATATTACCCTAACATGCATGTTATTGGTTGATGGGGGAAACCGGAGTGCCCGGAGGAAACCCACCCAGACACGGGGAGAAACATGCAAACTCCACACAGAAAGGCCCGGCCCGTGCGGGAATCGAACCCGCGACCTTCTTGCTGTGAGGCAAGAGCGCTAACCGCTCAGCCACCGTGTCGCCACAAATAAGCTGTTTCTAATCGCCCAGGCAAAATAATCGTGCCTTTGGATCTTTGTTTTTGTTAATGACGTCATCGACTAGTCAAAGTCGACGCGACTAACGCTCTCGACTACTAAAATTCACTAGTCGTGCAACCCCTACTTTGTACACGACTATTTGTGCCTTGAGGTCAAAAGGTTAAGAACCCCTGCTGTAAACTGAATTTCTGATTTATTATTTTATTTGTCTTTGTTATAATCTGATTCTTTTTCATGTTTATAGTTTTGTATTTTGACATCACACTAGGGCTGCTCGATTGTGAAGGAAATAATAATAATGATTATTTTAATCATAATTAAAATCACAATTATTCGAGATAGCAAATAATCCTGAGCTTAGCTCTACATTAATGAATGTAGAGTTTAAAAAGATCAAATAAAAGTTCTCACAGAAATAAACTGAGACTGGAAGTGTACTCTACAATTGTAAAGAAACCACAAATTTGTGCAATTGGATTAATTGCACAGCCCTACACTGAGGCTGTTTGTGGTATTTTCTTCGTGACTAATTCTCAGAGCCGGATCTAACCTTTTGGGGGCCCTAAGCAAAACTCAGCTTCGAGGGCCGTTTAGTCTTTTCTACGAATCTTAATCAGTCGAGCCAAGCCAGCGTTTAAATTGACTTTTTTCATTAAAGTTTATAGCTATACACAAAACGACAGACAAATATAAGTGTAAGCTAAATCATATTTCTCACAATAAAGAGATAATGTAAGATCTTGCCACGAAAACTTTTGAAAAAAAAAAAAAAAAGATGCATTTTCCCTAAATTTGGAGTGGGCTATTTTAGACCAACAAATCCATTTTAATTATGCATAATTTTATCACTGCACCTCTCCTCAAGTTTGACTTGGTGTCAGTGTTTCCAAATGGGGCTCTAGCCCTGTCCCTCTCCCTGTGAGCTCCGCCTCTGTTCCCTCTTCACACTGACGCTTTAACAGCTGACAAGCTGCATCATCGCGCTGGACTTTTTGGACAGAAAACTGAAATCTAAAAACTTTTTTGGGATAAACAGCCTAGTGTTTTATATGGCTTTTGAAATAATTCAACATAAATGTGCAGAAATTCGCCGTATTTCGCTGCGGTCATTCTCGCGATCTGCAGACGTTTAAGTTCATCAGCTATTTATGTTCGTAGTTCAGCCAATACTTGTCCTATTAGAGCAAAATAAAGATTGGCTGAGAGCTTATGGGATACAGAACATGTATTTGTGGCCCAACTTGTTCCCTGAGTCTTTGATTTTACGCTCTGTGCTGAGAATGATCAGACACCTGTCTCTGCTTCTGTCTGTCTTGAGCGCAGCATGGGGGAAGCGGCTGTGATCCTGCCCAACACTGCCGTGTCTCAAGAACAGAAGAGGGGAGGGAGGGTCTATCACGTTTAAGCTTGTACGATTGGTCAAACAGGGTTTATGTGCAGCTCAAACCAAAGGGTGAAGCCAACTTGCGTAGTCTGCGTATAGGAAGGTCCGGCTCTGCTAATTCTGACAAAAGAACAGATGAAGTGCACATGACGACAGGTTTTGGAGAGAACAACCGTTAGACTGACACTGAACCTTTCAGAAAACATTGTGGAAAATAAGAAGTTGTGACTACTAGCGTTTGTCCCCAAAGCCACTTCCTTTTACTTTGGTTGCGGCGTGAGCGTGTTGTGTTCTGCTGATGGGACACTTGTGTGGTTGGCACTTTTGACCCAAATCCGTCTGCAGAAGTCTGGATTTAGATTTGTGCTGATGTCAGACTCACCACGACGATGCCCGGGATTGTGCAACTTCAAATCAATCAAACAACAAGAAATAGAGTGGAGTCATCATAATCTGAGTCTGAGTCACTGTTTGGTCATTTCAGAGCAAACTGAGGAAAAGCTTCAAGACAAAACACGTAAAGACATCATTGTAAAGCTGCGTCTTAAAGGAACCAACATAATAATACAGTCACAGAGGCTTTGCAAAAAAAACGTATAAAAAAAGTGATAATAAACTGGAAGTATAGTTTCTTATTTACACCGGCGTGACCTTCATGTCACAGCGACACAGACTTCAAATGATCACACGTGTTTTTGTGAATGACTCATTGATGCCAGGAAGAAAAGTATATTCAGGTACATTTTCTTGTTTGTTTTGTTCTTGTTTTTATGAAAGCCTGTGTAATGTGTGAGTGACGTCAGCTGCTCACGTAACACCTCTGCAGCCTGGACCAGAGTCCTGTACTATGAAGCTAGATTTGGGGTTTAGCGAGGTCAGTTCTGGGTTAAACCTGGTCTGACGGTCCTATAAAACTGGATCACTTAAAAATCGGGGTAATAGATCTCTATGGTAACATAGGGCTGCTCGATTATGATGAAAATAATAATCACGATTACTTGAATCATAATTGAAATCACGATTATTCAAACGGTCACTTGTGTAGAGAGACTGCAGAGGTTTCTTTAAGTGTGATTTTTTTTTACAAATCTACAAATGCAGCCCATTAACGTTTTTTAAAGTCATTTTTTTGCCTCAAGTTTTCAAACTGTCATTTAAGGGGTTAAGTTTTTTATAAAACACATATTTTTGATTAGAGCAGGGTTAGATCTTTAAAATGAAGTGGAAAAAGTATGAAAAATATGAAACTATGAAGTTTTTATGAAGGTTTTTGTCAGTGGACGTTTATGTTCTTAAGGTCTTGAGTGTGACATCCAAAGCAGTAGCAAAAAAAAAGCCAAAAAATAAATAAATGTATTGAGTGAAGAGATAAACTGAAATATGTGACACCTCTCATAGAAAAAAAACGGATTCTAAAATTGTAACAAAACCACCTCCATATCAGTGAAATTTAGGAGCAGGCTTATAAGTTACGGCCTATAATCACGATTACTCGATTACATCATTTTTGTTGACGATTACAGCAATAATTGAAATTGAAATTGGATTAATTGCACAGCGCTATGGCAACATGCAGCAAACTCATAATCTGCTCCGGACCAGGATAAGTTCTGAATAAGTGAAAAAGACACTGCGTTTGTGAAGAGAGAGAGAGAGAGCAGCGGAGAAATGAGGAAATGTGAAAGTCACAGCGTATTCTTTAACAATTTGATGCACGTGTAGCGTATTTATTAAGAGGAGTCATGAGGTGTTATAGGCTATGTAGCCTAACACTGAAGAATCCTGTTTAATCTGTGTGATGATTAATAAACTCTTTCATTGTCAAGAAATAATGATTGAATGCACTTTTACACATTTGGCTGTGGATCTTTACGCATCACTTCGACTCAGACAAAAGACACTTGTCTAAAGACACAGCTCATTCAGACTAAGTGGTCAATCTATTAAATGTTTCGTCATGTCTGTATTTGTGTTTTAGTCTGTTGTATCCTGCAGGACATTTAAATTAACTCTTTAGTGTAACTTCTGTGTCTGTGATTGGTCGCTTAAGCGCAAACTTCACTTGAAGCTGCAGCATGTTTCCTTTGCTTAGATTTTAATACTCGTATATTTCGCTTCATGATTGACGTTTCCTCACGTTTGAAGCTCGATTGTTCTGATTGGTCAGTTTGCGTTAACCCCGCCTCTGCTCTGTGAACGCGCACAACTTCATTAAGAAAATCCAGGGTTGACAGAACTCGTTTCCAGAGAGGCTCATGTCTGGGTTTGTCAACCTGCAAGAGAAACTTAAGTTCAGCTACGTTCATAGTACAGGGCTCTGCTGTAGAAACACTCCCCATCATTAACATAAGTGTACCAAACCGCTCCAAAGTCAACCAGTCTGAGGGAACCAGACTAATGGAAACGTGGTTTAAGTAATGACCAATAAGTCACCTTCTCAGACACTTTGTCATGGTTTAGTCCCTAGAATTACATTTCAATACCTTGTGGGTGGAGCCTAATGAGAACTGTGTGGAAACAAGTGCATAGACATTTGTGCCTGTGTCCTGGTGAAACATCAGTTCAAACTCAAACATTCTGCTCTGACTGAAAGTACCGGCCTCAGAGCAGGAACTAAAAAGTCCCCAGTGTGTGAACCATACTTCCTGCTCAATGGGAACACACCTAAAATGAGAACTGGGGTGAAAAATAGTTCCTACAGTGTTTAAAAGTTTATCTCATCTCAGAACCTCCGCGGTGGTCCCAGCGCAGCCGCTCGGACTTCACCGAGATCCAAAGCGGTCCCGGGTGGTTCCAGTCGGTCTCTAACTGGACCCAGAGCGACACATGTGAAAGACTTTAGAGCGGTGATGTCAGTCTCTGTGGATCCAGACGCAGGTGCAACTGTTATACATGAATTCTGCCGTTAGCTTTGAGCCTTTAGGTCAAAGTTTAGGTTTTGTTGGAGAACTTTAGACGGTTTTATGTTTAGTTGTGTCAGGGCTTCACAAACTGTAGGAAAATGTAAGTTATTATGAGACAATGTTGGGGAAAAAAGGTCATATGGTAGTTTTATAGAATTAGAAAATCCCAAAGACTGCATTTTTACAGAGAGAGAGAGAGAGAGAGAGAGGAGGAAGGAAAAGAGAGAGAAGGAGAAGTGGGGAGAGACGGAGGAAAGGGGGTGAGACAAAAGAGAAAGGGAAAGAGGGGAAGAAAAAAAAGTGAGAGGGAGAAGGAGAGAGAGGGAGAAAAGGGGGTGAGAAAAAATAGAAAGGGGAAAAAATATGAAGGTAAGAGAAATTGAGAGAAAGAGGGTGGAGATGAGGAAAAAAGGAAGAGCGAGGGAATGGGGGCGAGAAACAAAAAGGAAGAGAGATAAAAGGAGAGGGGGGAGTTGGAGATATAAAGGTGAGAAAAAGAGAGAGAGCGGGAGAGATAAAGGTGAGAGAGGAAAGAGAAACAGTAACCCAGGGTGGAGAGGGAGAGGAAAGAAAGAAGGGAAAGGGTAAAAAAGATAAAGGGAGAAAGAAGGAGAAAGAGGAAAAGAGGGAGGGAGATGAAGGCAAGCGAGAGAGTGAGGAAAGAGAAAGCGAGAGAGAGAGAAATGAGAGAGAAAGAAAAATAGGGAGGTTGGTGGCGAGGAAGGATTGGGTGGAAAGGGGGAGGAAAGGAAGAAGAAGAGAGACTAAGGAAAAGTGAGAGAGGAAGACAAAATGAGGGAGATGAAAAAAGAGAAAGAGAGAGTGAAGAAAAAGAGGGATGAGATGAGAAAGAAGGAGAAGAGGGGAAAAAGATGCGAGGGAAACAGAAAAGATGTGGAGGAGGAGAGAAAGAGAGGTAGAGAGAGAGGGTGAGCAAGAGAGAGAGAATGAGAGGAGAAAGAGAGAAAGCAAGAAAGAGAAAGAAGGGATGAGAGAGAGAGGAAGGGAAGGAGAGGGCGTTGAAACAAAATCCTAATCCAGTCCTGAAGCTTAAATGTGTGCAAACATGTTTCAGAATTTCAGTTCAAAAACGACACATTTTGTCATTTCTTTAAACAGATTTATAATATTAAAACACAAAATAACAAATCCAATCAAGATGTGAGCGGCTCAAATGTAGTGTCAGCGGTTGGAAATGTAAGTTATGTGAAGGAGAACAAATGGTTTTGAATTGTGGACAAAGAAGACATTGTAAAGAGAAAACAATCTGCAGACAAATCCAGTCTAAACATGGAGGAGTGTTTCCTCACATTGTGTCTGAGCAGCACGTCTGTGTCAACCTGGACCAGACTGACACGCACGCACGCATGAAGCACCGCAGTGTGGCTTTAATCTACTGTACTGTAGAAGGAGAGGGAGAGAAGGAGAGGGAGAGAGAGGGAGGGAAGAGAGAGAGGAGAGAGAAGGAGAGGGAGAGAAGGAGAGGGAAGAGAGAGAGGAAGGGAGGAGAGAGGGAGAGAGAGGGAGAGAAGGAGAGGGAGAGAAGGAGAGGGAGAGAGAGAGGAGAGAGAGGAGAGAGAGAGAGAGGAGAGAGAGGGAGAGAGAGAGGGAGAGAGAGGAGAGGGAGAGAAGGAGAGGGAGAGAGAGGAGGGAGGGAGAGAGAGGAGAGGGAGGGAGAGGAGGGAGAGAGAGGGAGAGAAGAGGGAGAGGAGAGAGAGAGAAGGAGAGGGAAGAGAGAGAGAGGGAGAGAGAGGGAGAGAAGGAGAGGGAGCGAGAGGAGAGAGAGGGAGAGGAGAGAGAGAGAAGGAGAGGGAGAGAAGGAGAGAGAAGAGGGAGAGAGCAGAGAGGGAGAGAGAGGAGGAGAGAGAGGGAGGGAGAGGAGGAGAGGGAGAGGAGAGGGAGAGAGAGGAGAGGGAGAGAAGGAGAGGGAGAGAGAGGAGGGAGAGGAGAGAGAGGGAGAGGAGGGAGAGAAGAGGGAGAGGAGAGGGAGAGAGAGGAGAGGAAGGGAGAGGAGAGAGAGGGAGAGGAGGGAGAGAGAGAAGAGAAGGAGAGGGAGAGAGCAGAGAGGGAGGGGAGAAAGAGAAGAGAGAAGAAGAAAGAGAGAGAGGGAGAGAGAGGGGGAGGGAGAGAGAGGAGAGAGAGAGGGAGAGAAAAAAGAGAGACAGGGAGAGAAGTGAGAGAGAGGAAAGAGAGAGGAGAGAGAGAAGAGAGAGAGGAGAGAGAGAGAGAGAAAGAGAGAGAAGAGAAGGAGAGGGAGAGAGCAGAGAGGGGGAGAGAGAGAAGAGAGAGAGAGAAGGAGAGGGAGAGTGGGGGCAGGGAGACTGAGAGAGAGGGAGAGGGAAAGAGAGAGAGAAGAGAGAGAGAGAGGGAGGGAGCAGGGAGAGAGAGGGGGAGAGAATGAGAGAGAAGGAGAGGGAGAGAGAGAGAGGAGGGGGTGAGAAGAGAGAGGGAGAGAGGTGTGGGGTAGAGAGAGAAAGACTGAGGGTGCAGAGAGAGAAATAGAGAGGGGGAGAGAGTGAAGGAAAGAGAGGTGAAAGAGAGAGTGAAGGGTAGAGAGAAAAAACATGAGACTGAAAGAAAGAGATGAGAGAGAAAGAAAAAACAGAAGAGAGTGAGAGAGAGGTGGGTAGAAAAGGAGAGAAATAAAGAGAGGGGATAGAGACAGAGAAAGAGAAAAAATGAGAAAAGATAGATAGATAGAAAGAAAAGAAGTACAGAGAGGGATGTGGAGAGAGAGAGACAGAGAGAGAGAGAGAGAGGGAGAGAGAGAGAGAGGGTTTGGAGAGACGCTTGGATTACGAACGACAGGAAGCAGTAAAACAAAGAGCCACTGTTTGAGAGAGAAAAGAGAGAAGGAGAAAGAGTGGAGAAGAGAAGGAGAGATAAAGCCATAGAGGGATGGAAAAAATAGAGTGAGGGAGGGAGGGTAAAAGTGAATGAGGGAGAAAGAGAAAGAGAGAGAGAGAAAGAAAAGAAGGAAGAGGGAAAGATAAAGATGAACAAGATAAAAGGGTGTGAGAGAGAGGAGGAGAGAAAAAGAGAAGGGAGAGGGAGATGAGGTAAGGTGAGGGACAGACGAGGATAAAAAAAAGAAGAGAAAGTGAGAGAAGGGGTAAGAGAGAAAGAGAGAAGGAGAAAGAAACAATCAGGGAGAAGAGAAAGAGAAGAAGAGAGAAACATGAAAAGAGGAGAGATGGGAAGAGAAAAAGGGATGAGGGAGACAAAAAGGCAGAAAGGGAGAGAAAAGAAGAGAGAGAGAAAAGGGGAAGGACAGGAGAGAGAGGGGGGTAGGAAAAGAGAGAAAGTAAGGTGGAGAAAAGAGTGAGAGAAACAGCGAAGGACGGAGAGAGAGAGAGAAAGACTGAGGGAGAAGAAGAGAGGGACCGGGGGAAGGAGGGATAAAGGTGAAAGAGAAAAGAGAGAGAGAAGGGGTAAAGAGAGAAGAGAAAAAAGGAGAGAGAGAGGGGATGAGAGAGAGGGAGTCAGGGAGGATGAGAGAGAAAGAAAGAAGCAATGACGGGGAAGAGAAAAAGAGAAGTTAGAGAAAGAGAGGTGGAGAAAAAAAGAAAGGGAAACAAGGAATGAGGGAAGAGAGAAAGGAACAGGTAAAGAGGAAAGATAGGAAGAAAAGAAAGAGAGAAGAAGGCAGGGAAAGAGGGGAGAGAGAAACAGACAGAGGGAGGAGAAAGAAACAAGTGAGAGAGAGAGAGAGAGAGGGGGGAAGGAGAGGGAGAGGAAGGATAGACAGAGAGAAATGAGAGAAGGAAAAAGATGGAGAGAGAGGAAGGAGAGAGAGAGAGGAAGAGGAAGAGGAAGGAGAGAGAGAGGGGAAGGAGAGGAGGGAGAGGAAGGATAGACAGAGAGAAATGAGAGAAGGAAAAAGATGGAGAGAGAGGAAGGAGAGAGAGAGAGAGGAGAGAGGAAGAGGAAGGAGAGAGAGAGAGGGGAAGGAGAGGGAGAGAGAGAGGAAGGATAGAGAGAGAAATGAGAGGAGGAAGAAGAGGGAGAGAGAGGAAGGAGAGAGAGAGAGAGGAAGAGGAAGGAGAGAGAGAGAGGGGAAGGAGAGGGAGAGAGAGAGGAAGGATAGAGAGAGAAATGAGAGGAGGAAAAGATGGAGAGAGAGGAAGGAGAGAGAGAGAGGAAGAGGAAGGAGAGAGAGAGGGGAAGGAGAGGGAGAGAGAAGAGGAAGGATAGAGAGAGAAATGAGAGGAGGAAGAAGAGGGAGAGAGAGAGGAGAGAGAGAAAGGAATGAGAGGGAGACAGAGAGAAAGAGGAATGAGAGGAGAGAGAGAGAAAGAGGAATGAGAGGGAGAGAGAGAGAAAGAAAGGCAAGAGAAAGGAACACACTGAGAAAGGGAGAGTGGAGAGAGAGGAAGGATAAAGAGAGAGAAAGGAAGGAGGGAGAGGAAGGAAAGCGAGAGAGAGGAATGAGAGGGGAGAGAGTGAAAGAAAGGCAAGAGAAAGAAACACACTGAGAAAGGAAGAAGAGAAGATAGAAAGAGGAAAGCGCAAGAAAAGGGGGAAAAGAAAGAAAAAGGAACAGGGAAAGAGAGGAGATGGAAAGAGAGAGAAACAACCGTGAGAGAAGAGAAAGGAAGACGCAAAAGAGAGAGAGAGAGAAAGGGGAAGAGAGAGGAAAAAGAGAAAGAAAGAGTGTGACAGAAAGAGAGAAGAAGTGGAAAGAAACAGGGGCGAGAGAGGAGGGGCCGAAACAAACACCTAATCCCAACCCTGACTTGGACAAGAAAACGACATCGCCACGCAGATAAGAAGCGTCTCCATGGCGATTACCTCAGCGTAAAGCCGCACCGTGGTCACGTTGAGCCGCATGAAGCCCAGCGCAGACGTACATACTTCCTCCCGTACATCCCGGTGCTCGCTCAGGTCGCCTTTCTCCAACACAAGCAGCACTTTTGTCTTCGCCTCAGAATTCCTGGCATGTCCCGAAAACTCATTTGAGAGGATTAGAAGGAAACCGAGAAGTTCCTCCCGGTCGGCTCCGTGTGTAAGCCTGGGAAAAGCTCGAAGCCGGGGAAAAAAAAATGAAACGGAATGATGTGTCTTTGTGTTTTTTAACGAGGAGGTGGAAGGTCCGGTCGCCAAGTTCAACGATGGAAGTGTTGGAAGATCTGGATGAAAACGAAGCAGATTTATAGTTGAAAAGTGTGTGTTTGTGTTTACTTCAGAGGCTGTTTGTCGCTTTATCAAAACAACAAGAGCGTAAAGCAAACAGCCGAGTGTGAAGAGAAACATTATCGTTCAGAGCGATGAGTCCACAGGGAAAAAAACTAAATAAAAAACAACGCTACGTCCGGATAGGTCAAAGTCCATAGCTCCTGCTCCTTAAGCCAAAACTGTCTTTCTGTCTATCAAGTTCTGTCAGTGAGGTCTTTTTTGCTCACAACTGATCACTTGAGTCTGTGATGGAGTTATTTAAGTCTGTTCTGACTCGACCTGCACGTCTGTTTCTTTGTGTCCCACTGGACAAAACGCTCACTGAATGAAGCCATGTGATTGGCTGATTGGCGATAGGACACACACAATAACCCCATGGAACCCTCTCTAACTTTACGCAGGAGAAGAATCATACAAACAGCGCTCTGGATCACGTTCATTACACGCACACATGCGCGCACACAAAGCCTACAAATGCACTCTCTAAATAGAAGTATGAATGTGCAGACCTTGCACCGCACAGTAGCAATTTTCTATCACGTTCACACAAAACTTTACAGACTGCACCGCACCGACGTGAACCGTGTATGTCTCTCCTGGTGCTGTGCCAAGTTGATGCGCTCAGTCTGCACAGCGCTTTTTGCAGAATCAGTCTGCCATGTGGCGGCCTGGTGGCAGAGCGGATAGTGCTCTGGCCTCACAGCAAGAAGGTCGCTCGTTCAATTCCCGCACGGGCTGGGCCTTTCTGTGTGGAGTTTGCATGTTCCTCCCTGTGTCTGGGTGGTTTCTTCCAGGCACTCCACCAACCAATAACATGCATGTTAGGGAACACTTGGTGATAGTTGGAGGTTGAGGCGCCAGGTGTTGAGCTGCCCCAGGGCAGTTTACTGTCACTGAGTGAGGAGGGAGGGGTTCATCTCACTGTGAAGCTCTTTGTGACTCCGTGTCTGTGAAAAGCTCTGTACAAATAAAGATTATTACTAGATTACTTAATTACATTCTTTAGTCTTTCTGCGAGTGTTTGGCATGTGGCTGCACAATCTGGTCTGGACAAGGTGGTGCTTGGGTTCAGACCAGAGTTTGCCTTTCAGGGACCTGGGCCATAAACCACCCAGCATTTCGCTGCATTAGGATATCAGACACGATCGGTTTGTTTGTTTACTCTGTGATTGTCACTTCCTTTGCACCCAGTAGATGAAGCTCTAACTCAATGGTTGAAGTGGGAAACACATGACAGACCTGTGTGCTTTATTACAGTGTTTTTATTGGTTCTGATGCTGGGAACGTGAGGAGGTTTGATGGACATAAACAACAGAACAAACGCGTCATATTTGTCCTTGTAGTAAAACCGGTCTTCCAAACTCTCTTTAAGTCTGTGTGATATACACTGATATACTCGTCTCTCTGACCTGTCCATTTACACTTGTGCTCTTGTAAACCGTGTGTGTGAGGTTGTGTGTGAGGCAGTTCATCTGGCCCACAGTGCTTTTGGCTCAGCTCCACTTCATTTCTGCCACTTCCCTTCAGTTAATGTCCAACAGGTTTTCTCCGACAGCAGATGTTGGATGGTAAAAACCAGCCCGACCAGAAACAACAGCAACACAACCACCACAGGGAAAGTGAGAGTGACACCAGGACCTGTCGTACACGTAATCCAAACCAACACATACTGACATTTTGTTGTAACACAAAAAGTGAATGGATCTCTAACACAAAACACCAGATTGAAAAGGTATCAAAAGACCTCTTCGATATTTAACGAGAGATCTCAAACTTGTGCTATGATTTCAGATTAATATTAGGCTTTTCCCACTGAAGGAACTTTTTTCAGTTCAGTTTCAGTCCCCGTTTTAGTTGCGTTCACACAGAGCAGGAACTAGGCACTGGGGCCACACTGTAGGGACTGTTTTAGCTCTTGCTTTGGGGCAGGTACTTTCAGTCAGACCAGGGACCTTTGATGACACAAGAACTTTTACAACGATGACTTTGTTTGGAAACATGTTTTGTAAGTTCTCACAATTAGATGAACTTTCCTTATCCTCAAGAAAATATTCATTAATATAATAACATCAGTATCTAATCGTCATCGATCTGAACTTGTGCTTAAATGTCCTAAAGACGCCAACATAGAGGGATTTTCAGTCAACGTCATTTTACCCTAGTGTGACCACCTGTCCCGCTTTTGGTTGTACCGTCCCGCTTTTTAGGCTTGTGTCCCGCGTCCCGCCTATCACCGCCGTGTCCCGCTTTTTGATTGGTGATCGAACACAGTGAATATAACACTTACAGCGTCGTGTTTAAACGAGAGTTCGAGCATCTGTCTGATCTTTGTTTGTGCGCGTTTGTGTGATAAGCAGCACCGCACGTCAATCAACAGTCTGCGCGCCGCTGGTCCTGCCCAACATTTACCAGGAAAACTCAACTTCAGTCTTAGCGGCGACAGCGAAGGAGAAAGACAAACGTGTGAGGAGACGAAACTATTGCCAGCGAGGCAAAGAAATGGAGAGTTTACAGCAGGTACAAACACTGAAACACTCATGAGTCTGAACACTGAAGGAGAAACACACTCATGAGTCTGAACACTGAAGGAGAAACACACTCATGAGTCTGAACACTGAAGGAGAAACACACTCATGAGTCTGAACACTGAAGGAGACGCTGAAAGAGAGCAGAGCTGTGCAGTTTGTGTAAAATCAGCTTCTCCATCAACCACAGAGGGAAATATGACTAAACATGCCACACACAAAGCTCATCAAAAATAGGCTCAGCAGCAAGACACTTCTTAATCAATGCAAACAATTAGGCCTATCTTAGACAAAAAAACACTACCTGTTCTAAAAAGCCTAATATTTCAATAAATGAGACTCATTTATTATTCACACTGCAAAAAAGGAAAATCTAACTTAAAATGACTTAAATTAAGCATATTTATTAAAGACACAATTTAAGATGTTTTCACATAAGACCAAGTCTTATTTGACTTGTTTTAAGATTCTCTCCTGATTTACCTTATCTAGATTTTTTAAGCCAAATTTGTATCTGTTTTAAAGGGGCACTGTGTAAGATTGAGAGGAATTTTAATTATCACATATAGTCCACAAACATTTAAATCATATTTATTCTTTACAACATGAATACTTAAGAGAACACTGTTAACCAATCCACATCAATTTGATACATTTATACGTATTTGAAATGTTTTATTACGGACCGGAATGTGGATCATTGACGCTAGATGACATCATGCTTAATAGGCAAAATGCATGTGAAAGGCTCCCTCTAGTGTTCAAAAGTGGAAATCACTTTGTTTGTTTGTTTTTCTTACACAGTGCCCCTTTAAGTCATAATGACTTGAATCAAGAAAGAATTGCTTAAAAATTTTGTCAAGAGAACTTAGTCAATCTGCACCGGCAGATTATTTAACTTGAACTAAGACATTTTACCTCAAAATAAGAAAACATTTCTTATTTTTTTGAATAGCCTTTTTTGCAGTGCAGAAAACTTTGTATAAATCCTAAATATCCTATATGCATCTGTATTTTATTTGTTTGGTTCAAAACAGGCTTAGTATAAAAATGATATCATTTGTCGAGTCCGTCCCACCATGTCCCACCAAATCCCAGAACCTGTCCCACTTTTTGGAGTTTTTGAGGTGGCCACCCTACTTTACCCTCTACTTCTGCTTCATGCAAAAAGAGCTGCTCTCCATGTATTTGGCTGAGGAAACTTCTTTGAATAAAACACTGAAACAGGCTGAGAGCAGCTGTTTTCTTCAGTAGACAGACAAACGTCTGTCCCCTGAAGCTTGAGACAGTGTTTCTCTCACAGTTTTTTCACTTGAATGTCACTTTTAAGGGTCGTAGGGTCAAATTTCATTCACAAATGTTGATTTAGCAACAGAACTTTTGTTTTCTCACAGATAAACTCTTGTAGTTAACTGACAACTGTCTTAGCCTTGAGTTGTTTATCCAGCTTGGTCAATGAGCAGATTCTCTTTCTGCATCGCCTGAGCTGACAAACAAATAAACCCTCTGTAATGGTTCATAGTTGTGACTATAAAACCTCCTTAAATGCACCAGAATGCAGCAAATTACCTGCACCTTGGCCAAAATGTCCCAGGGAGGTCTGTGTGACAGTAATGTAAAAAGTAATTTTAATAATTAATGTGGATATGTGGACTGCATGTCGTATTGGAGACAGTACAACCTACTAACCTTATTTATATTGAGTCAGTCTAATATTTAAAATACAGCCCCAGCTCCATTTGAGTTTGAGAGCCTTGCTTTAATGCTGCTCAAAAAACACCTACAATTCTGCTGTGGTCCTGTCCTGGGCCTCACCCTGGATCTGAACAGGGCTCATAGGTAGCTCCTAGCTCCTGGTTCCATAGCCTCTAGCTCCTTATTAGAGGAGGTCGTCACGAGGTCAACAGTAAGAGCACTAGACAGCTGAGAGAAGAGGCCTTAGCTCTGTTTGGTGAATCTGAACGTCCTAACCAGAAACAAGGACTACAACATCCACCAGCAGACTACAAAACACACACACAACACATTTGTACATGAATCTGCTGCTGTTTAACCAAAATACTGCCTGAGTCATCTTTGTGAAAGCTTCGACAACAAACACTTGTCATCACATCTATATGCAAATCAGTTCCAGTTAATCCCAGTTGCTTTGATCGTGCAGCGGCAGGCGAGGCTCCTCCCACTCGCAGCAGACTAATATGCAATGATCTGGGTCTTTTGTGAATGAGGTTAACCTGTGTTGTCTCCGCGAGGTGAAACGGGACAACAAAAACAAACACAGTCTACCTTCAGAACAACATGTCGCCGTACAAAGTCTTGATCTTAAACAAAACAGCCCAGCCCAGTTCATCTTTAGTACTATAACTATGGACGACCGTTTGTATCTATATCTTTGTAGCTGTTCAGCTTTAAGGTAATTAATGGTAGTGTTTGTATTAGGGACAATTACATGAAGCACAATGGCAGAGATCTGTGTATTTGATAGGTAGTAATATAAGAATAAGATTAAAAACGCCAAAGGTTGCATAAGATGTGTCCTTTAATATGCTGGGTCATTTAATCGAAAAAAAAAAAAAAAAATTGTGATTATATCTATTCACAGATCGCCCAGCCCTGCTAAGTCTATTGTCCTTGGAAGTGGTTCAAACTCACAAACCCACCAGGCCTATTAACCAATCATGTTGCAGTGTGGGGAAGGTCATACGTATGAATACAAACATACAACACAAGCGGTAATTCTTTTTTTTAAAACAACAATGTGTTCACGCAGTTAAAGTGACACATGCAGTGTTTGTGTGTAATTAACAAAGGCCTTGTCGTGTGCACTCTTGACTTTGAGGAGGGTTTGGTTTGGGACACACATGAGTTTCTTAAAAAGTGCTGCGTACATCAGCTTAAAGGTGGGGTAGTCGATTTTCACACTGCAAACACAATTTAGGTTTAAATCTGACAGCTTCCTTTCTTAAATCCTTCAACACAAGGTTAATATTGACATGTATTCATTTTGGTTGCATTTATGGCATACAAACTACTTTTTACAAACAACAAAGTGAAACTGGGGAGGACCGCCCAAGCACAGCCAATCAGAGCGCAGCATTCAGCTCCTGATTAGCACTAAAATTCTTTATAGTTCAGTTCAGACAGTACTCAGAGGTCTCATTTTTGGTCGGGCTCTTGCTTCTCTCTCGCTGACTTTGTGTTCCCTCACTATATCGCTGTTTTTTACAGTGTACAGCGCGCGATCCTGGTCCAGGTCTACGCTGTGTTAATACAAGCGCTAAAACACATTGTTTGGGGACCGTTTCAAGGCACCAGCATTCACAGTCAACATCACAGGAACTCTTTTAGAAAACTTACGGCTGCTTAGATCAGGAGGAGCTGACCTGACGCAGCCTCAGCCAGGACCAACCGAGAACTCAACCAGGACTATCCCAGGACTGTGCAAAGAGCCACTGAAACAGCGGTGAATGAGCATGAAGCAACAACGCACAAACAACCCGTGTCCAAAACACTACAGCCTCGCATTTACCACGCAAAACTACCACAACGCACGAATCCACGTACGAGCTGCAGCTAAGCACACGGACACTTACCTCACTGAGAATCCCTGTCACGCTTTGGCACCTGGCTTCTCTGAAGAAATAAATCCACAAAACGAACGCTGTCCATGTGTTTAAAGTCTTGGCAGAGCCGTGTCCGCTCACCGTGTCCAAAAACAGTCTGTGCAGTCCGTGCTCCGGTCCTAACAGGATGGTCCAGCCGCTGGAAACCCCCGCGGTCGCGCACGTCTTGGCCACTACTTGATCCACCCGAACCTGCGCATCACTGAAGCAACGTGTACGAATGTTTGGACCGTTGTTTGTTTAAACAAGAGAAAACATGTGAACGCCTGTTTGAGAAAAGTGTAACGTGTGTGGTGAACGGTCTATTAGCTACTGAAATTACTGTAAAAAATAAAATAAACATGACCACTCTGTGGGTTATTTTCAGAACGTAGCCCTTGTTAAAAAAGAAATAATTTGGATAAAAGAGAGAAGGCGCTGAACTAAACAGGAGCCGCAAAGCTAGAGCACGTGAACGCACCCCCTCCCTCCTCCTCCTCACAAATTAAATAGAAAAATTTCGGGCTTGCTTCGGGCTCGGGCCTGCACATCAAGGTAATTGGTCGGGCTCGGGCTGGGTCGGGCTTTAATACCAGCGGGCCTGGGCTGGGTCGGGCTAGATTTTTTAGGCCCGATCTTACCTCTAGTTCAGTACCCATCCAACACAAATGTATGTCTGTAACACACAATTATAAACCGTGTGTCATGTGCACACAATGTCTATGTTCTGTCTGTTGCACATGTTGCTGGTTAAGGTTGTGTTTTATAGAGGAATTATTTATTTCTCAACAACAACAGTAATGTTGACCGACTCCAAACCCCAGACTTAAACATATCCATTTTTGTAACACCCAACGACGCTTCACATTCTGCATTATTCATTCCATACATTCCACATTGTAGCCACAGCTGCCCTGGGCCAGACTGACTGAGGCGAGGCTAACATTTTGTGCCATCGGCTGCTCTGCTCACCACCAACCATTCACACTCACAGCAGATCAATACTGGCAATGTGGGTGGAGTGTAATGCCAAAGGACACAACACCTAAAGTTTCCTCAAGTGGTCTCCCATCCAAGTACTGCCCGGGTCCAACATGCTTAGCTTCTGAGCTCAGACTTTGGCACACTGCTACGGCACAATTCCATGCTTCTATGTATTCTGCATCCATGTGTTTATTTGAGTAAAAGCTGGTCAAAGCTTGACTTCATTCTTTCTGTGAGACGTGCCTCATTCTCACCGGTGAACAAACCTGATTTCTATTTGATTTCTACATAAACAACGCCGATTATTATTCTTCCCGAAGCTGAGCCGCCCCACCAGAAGCCTCGCAGAACCGCTCCAAAGCCCGCTGTTTTTCAGATCCGTCATTAGCGCCGGCGAAGGTGTGAAGGGCCGTGTGTGCTGGCGAGGGTTTTTATAGCGCCGCGGAGAACCTGCGAACAGTCAAGCAGCCGCGGCTCGAGGTGCAAAACGCAGTCGTAAATCAACAGCACAGAGCCCACTCGTAAAAACAGGACCTGACTGAACTGAAGATTGGGTTTCCGTTACGTAAAAGCAGCTGCCGAGGTGGAGCGTGTGGAGTGTGTGGATCGGAGACGGCTTCGGATCACTCTGGATTGAGTAAGTTTGTTACTGTTGTACAAGTTTATCAAGTGTAAAAGACAGATGTTATGATAAATGTAGTTTTTAATTGTGTTCTAACATGACTACGTTGTCCAGAGCCGGATCTAACCTTTTGGGGTCCTCCATTATCAGTCAAGCCAAAGCAGCGTTTAAATGTACTTTTTTCTTGATAATTTATAACTATACACAAAGCGACTGACAAATAAATGTAGACTAAATAATATTGTACAACTTTTTCTGGACAAACATATATGTGGCTTATAAAGAATTCAAAATAAATGTACAGAATCTGCCATATTCCTCTGCGATAATTTTCGCCATCTGAATTCATCAGCTATTTGTGTTTGTAGTTCAGCCAATACTTGTCCTGTTAACGCAAAATAATACAGAACATGTTTTTGTGTCCAAACTCTTCACAGAGTCTTTGACTTTGCGCTCGGTGCTGAGAATGATCAGACACCTGTTTGTGCTTTTGTCAGTCTTAAGGGGGAAGTGCTTGTGTCTCTTCCCAACACTGCTTTGTCTCAAGAACAGAAGAGGTGAAGGTCCATGACGTTTAAGTTTGTAGGATTGGTTAAACAAGGTTTAGGTACAGCCCAAACCCGAGTGAAGCCAACAGACATGATGATGAATAGACTGACACAAACTCAAAAGACTGTGTTCAGAAGGCGGGGCCAAACACAGATGCGGGGCCCTACATAACTTGCGTATGTGGAAGGTCTGACCTTGTCACAAGCTCAGCTGGAGATGTGTCTGTGAGATACTGTTGTTTCCTCTCTGAGCCTCAGAAAACCTACAGCTTTGTACCTAGATCTAACTTAACTTACAACAATGACTGTATGTTTTGTGTTTACAGGAGCTTTCACCACGGATGCATAAACACATTTTGACAATAAAGGTGAATTGAATTAAAAACACTGTTCTGAATGTCACACTTTTATGATGTCATAAGTAGATCTCGGAGATCTGTTGCGAATGGTAAATGTATTTGTTGTATTTGTGCTCTGCTGCTGCAAACCAAATTGCCCCCACGGGGACAATAAAGATTACCTTGACCTTGACCTTCTGTTTTTACCTCCGTAAACCACATGTGTCAAACTCCACATCATTTTAAGCGTCCCTCAAGGTTTACTTTAATCTTATATTAGTACCAGGAGTAAGCTGTGTGTTTCAACCTCATGAAATAGTTTGTCTGAAACTTAAAGAGTGTGTCATGTTTCAGACTAATGTATATTCAGTATTTGTGACTTCTACAAAAGTCAAATCAAGAGACTGTTGTTTGTATTTCAAAGATCAGTGAGGTTCATTTTAGTTACAACTGGCCCTTCGAGGACAACCACAAGGCCAACATGGCCTTTTGTCAAAAGGAGCTAGACAACTCTACCATAAACCATTCAGAGCTTTTCTGCAGCTGCAGCAGAGCTCCATCGAACCTTTCAGACAAAACATACTCAGCAAAAAACATGGCGAGACAACGACATGTCAAATACGTACCTACAGGATGTGCCTTTTTTTACACAGATGGTAAATGAGCAGGAGTATGTTCTATAGACCTGCAGCTCTCACAGAAAAGGCTGTTTGGGCAAAAAAGTCATTTTACCTTCTCCAGAAGAGGCTGCTCGTGTGCACCTACCACAGCCTTGTGTTTCAGTTATATCAGTGGTTCTCAACCTTTTTCAGTCGCGACCCCCAAAATAACAACCGTAGCCATTTGCGACCCCTAAGCACAAAATGTAGGCAACCTGCAAGTGATAAAGTAGCCTTTAGTCTCATGTTTGAGTTTAATTTGAAGACATAGGCCTCGTTAAATTCATTTTGTCTTGCCAGTAAATAGGAAAAACACCTATCACTGTATTTGAAGCTGTCAAACCTTGTTTAAGATCTTAATGTTCAATTTTTCACATGATCAGGGGACCCCAGGTTGAGAACCACTGAGTTATATGACCGCTCAAAGGAGGCAAACTGTACATCAGTTTTGGTTCTTTAAGGCCCAAAATCCTAAATGTTGTCATTGCTCTCATTCTTCTGGCTCTCATTCCTTTTTTCCTCACGCTGCACATCTCTCACACATCTCTTGCTCCGTCTCTTTTCACTTGCAATCAACAATCCACAGAGAACGGCACATGCAGCGAGTCTAGAAACGTCCTCTTATGTGAGCCAGTGAAAAGTGTCAAAGGAAGTCAAACTACTGGATTTCTTCAATCTAATCTCTGCTCCATGAAAGAGGCTGAATCTATAGAATCTGCATCATAAAGTAGTACACGTCTGGAACACAGCTTTTTGTCGGTTTAAAGATGAAAAAGACACTCGTCCTCATTGTTTTAATCATGTAAACCTCCTGTTTTTATCCTAAAGACATTATTTCATTGTAGTGGCTCATATTCTTTCAAGTACAACAGAGGAAAACAACACTGACATAAAATCTGATTTAGAAAAAGTACATTTTCTTGAAAGTATCTCGCCACCGATTTTTTGTGGAGCTGTAAATATTGCTCAATATTTGCAAAAAGGCCTGTCAGGGAAGAGGGTCAAAGTGAAATTTTTACCAGCCATTTTTAAATACTTTTTCGACCACACACTTTGGAACATTCCACAGAACGCACACAGCCCCTTTAACACTCGATCTGGTCCACACCTACATGACGTAACTTCGTATTAGTCTTGCATAATCCTGTTTGTTTACAAGAGCTTTTCCTCCGAGAGCTTCGGTTGCTATTCTGCACAAAAGAAAAATAAATCCCGTTTGAGTTTGGAGGGAGCGGACGGAGCCAAAGTTTTGCGAACACTGAACAGACACCGGCCTACGTCTGCCAAAAGTTTAGAGCACATCTCAAACTACTTCAGCTCGTGCCAAAGGTAACTTCATTTGGGAATAAGAGACGATCTGGACTCCTCTGGCTGTACCTCGCCTGACAGAAACAGTTTAGCTCAAAGTCCGACGCAGAGGTGGTGACTGACCCCAGAGTGGAACGATCCGAATCCAAAAAACCACCTCTTTCAAAACCAAAGAAATCAATCATCGAATCTTCAAATTTGACCGACCTTGTGAAGTCATGATGTACTTGTCCGTATGAGTTAGATCAGGGGTTTTTTAAAATGTTGACTTCAAGTAAAACATCAGTGGTTCTGCAAGTACCACCAGTTCAAAAACCTGGACTCTATTAGGCCTAAAATAGAGCTTATAGTGGGTTAAATCAGGTCTAAAACAGTGGTACCACCAGAGACGGTCCCAAGTACCACCAGAGACAGTCCCAAGGTATCACCAGAGACGGTCAGTACCACCAGAGACGGTTCAAGTACCACCAGACAGAGACCAGTTCAAGTACCACCAGAGACAGTATCGGCGTAAGTACCACCAGAGACGGTTCCAAAAAAAGTACCTACCAGGACGGCCACCAGCCAAGTATACCAAGACGGTTCCAAGAACCAGAGACAGTCAAGTCCACCTAGAGACTCAAGTACCACCGAAGAACAAACGACGCAAAGTACACCTAAGCACGTACAGGTCCAATGATGGCCACCAGTAATGCATAGTACTAACCAGAGAATTCAAGTCCAGGGAGAGAGCCAATACACATGAGACAGCAAGTACCACCAAGACGTCCTACCCACCAGCTAGTCAGTCACTATTACCATCAGAGAAAACTCTATATCCGATACACCACCCATAGGTCTAGAGCATTTAGCTCATAGGCTACACAAGTATAAACCGAGAGCAAACAATCTATATCTCAGGGTTCAGAGATCACAGCACCAATATTGCAGACACAAAAGTACGGTGCAAATGACACAGAGTAGCAATACTGCAAATAAGCGAAGGATTATCTATACACTATACCAGCAGCATTTCAGTACACAAGAGACATGTCCAAATACCACCAAAATAGCTAATAACAGAGACAGTTAACCGCAGAGGACATCCAAGACCACCAAGAACAGTCCAAGTACGACCAGAGACAGGTCCAATACTAACAGAACAGTCCAAGCCATCCCCACACCAGAGACAGTCCACAGTCACTCACCACACAGACACCTCCCAAGTAAACCAAGACAGTCCATACCACTCAGAAGGTTAAGTAGCACCAGAGACAGTTCAAGTACTCACCAGTCATCTCAAGCTTCCACAGAGACATTCAATCTTCACCAAGACAGCCACTACTCCAAACAGAGATCCAAGTACATTCAGAGACACCCATTACCACCGAGACGACAGTCCAGTACCACAAGACACTGACCCAATGACACCTAGATGAACATCCCAAGTTACCACCAAGAACATCACACACGTACCAACAAACCACGTCCACAAAACCAACGCACAGATCTCATACTACACCTATGCACGATCACGCCTCAATATCCACAGAGACACGCAAGTCCCTACATAGACGTTTTAATGTACATCTCAGAGACAGTTCAAGTATCACACCTAGAATCCAGTCACTCACACGACCACCAAGACAGTTCAATAGCCCACCAAACAGTCCAATACACAAGACAGCCAAGTACCAGAACAAGTTTCAAGTACCAACCAGAAGACGCTGTAAGTAACACTCCAAGACTAAGCAGCAGCACAGATATTATAGCCAGTATCACTAGTAATCAGCCAATACACTAAGACATCCAGTACTGCAGTCAGTCTCAAACAATTCAGATGACATACTCAATGTACACCCATCAGACATGTTAACACTACTTCACAATATGCTCCAATACTACCACTATACGTCGTTCAAGTAATCCGCAAAGACTGTCAAATATCATCGCATGAGTTACGGTTCCTTATGTAGCCGCCAGATTACTGTTCTAAGTTTACAATCACTCACCTTGCCCATAGTGTACATCACCACTCTGTCATACACAAAATCTGTTCGCTCCACAGTACCCATTCCAGAGTGACGTGCAATATTAACTCACCATAGTAGATGTTCCACGCCTCTACCACCTCACAGAGACGTCCAAGTACTCAGTATTACATCGTCTCTCCACTACACTCCCTATAACAGGTTCAATGTTACTACTCAAGACATCCAATGTATCTCATCAACACGCTGATTCCTCCATAGAATACTATCAGATTGTACGGTCCTCTATAGATTTACTATCATGACAGCTCAATTACCCGACCCCCAACTAGTTCTAACCAATTCACGCCATAGTAGACAGTCTTCATGTACCATCTCATGCATATTCATAATCAGACTCTCATCAGAGACTTGCTCCAATCTATTTTTACCAGCAAGACAGTCGCTAAGTAGACAACCAAAGATGTATAAGTACATAAGAGCAGTCCAAGATACCACCTAAGGATATCAGTACCACATAGTTAACGTCGTACTCAAAGACGGCAACAGACACCAGAGTCATCCAATCATGCAGAGACGAGACAAGACAGCCAGAGACATCAATACATCAAGACAGCAGTCCAAGTACAGCCAGAGACAGTCAAGTTCTCACAGATAAGCGTGTCAATACCACGCAATGGGAAACAGCGTATTATATGAATGCAATGCATGTGAATGTAAAGACGTGTTATCATTCATGAAGACTAACACAATCGTAATCCTAACCTAATCCTAAACTTAGCCTCAGAACTAAACTTACACATTTTTGCAACTTCAGACCTAAACTTAGCCATTAACCCCCAAAAAACCTCCTGTTTATTTGTGTAATTGCACACCAAAAAAGGCAGACGCGTTATCATGACACGCAATTTGTCATGATGTGGTATTTACGTATAAAGCCATGAGATGCACCCTTGGACTGGTTCCTAGCTTTAAACAAGAAGCAGCATTTAACAAAGTGCAAGTGCCACGGCAAGATGATTAGCCTGGTAGTTTTCACCGTATTCCTCCATGCCCACTTTCTCAGCAGCACATTTCCTGTTTAGATATGTTAAGGTAGCTAAATGATAAAGGTAAAATAAACCCAGTGACTGAATTCTACAAGCTAATCGCAGTTAAACAGGAAGAATACAGGAAGAAAAGTGGGAAGAGCAAAATAAGGTGAACACAGAGGTCAGTGCTAGCCATATTTAGCATGTAGCCACGATACAAGGCCCCGCCCCTTCAGAAATTAAAAAATCAACAAGTCTGGTTCATAAAATCCCCTTAGTGTTCTTGGTGTTTACCTGCTTTTCTACCACTGTTTATCTGCCTTTCACATGTCCAGCACAGTTTTTGTTTCTACACGTGGCTACTTTCACACATTTGAATCAAGTTTGACATTTGAATCAATAATGTCTTTTCTCACCACTTCTATCTTTCGTGCGTGTTTGCCACTCACTGCTGACATGTGAGCCCCTGTGATATCACCTCTGCTGCGCGAGCGTGGGTTTGCTAATGAAGACTTTACATGTGCTGTTGTTTGGAGCCACATTCTTGGCTGCGACTCACTTCCTCCTCAGTGATGACTCTTTCTTTTATAACCAACAACACGTGTCCGTCCTTCACATGCTAAACGCTAACACGGCTGCACTGCAAAAAGATCAAGCTGTTTAGAGTGAGCTTTTCTTTTTTGGGTTATAATATCTGAATCCAGCAATTCTTTTATATGCCTGGCTTAGTCCTAATTCTGCTTTAGACCTGGTTTGATTCTGGGTTGGTCGTTATCAGACCTGGTTAGCATCCAGCCAGTATCTAACATTTAGTTTTTATCAAATGGAAATATAATGTTGTTGTTTTGCAAATTATGATGTCTTGTACAATGCCAAATAGTGTGGTGACCTGGCTTACACATGGCTTGCAGGAAAATGTGGCCCAATGGAAATTAAGTTGAATAGCCCTGGTTTAACTGGATAAATCAGCGTCCAAATAAATGCATAAATGAAATGAAAGTTAACCAAATAACAACATAAACAGACACTCTTCATTGACTTTACTGAACAAATGCTTGTACTGTTTGGGGACCGTGTCAAATTGCAGCATTCACAGGCAACAGTAAGCTTTTGTCTCTCACCTATAGGCTAAAAGAATTATTCTCAAACCCATAAGTTGTGTCTTTGTTAAACAGGGACTGAACATGCAATACACCTCACTTGACACTAAAAAATAGAAGCGTTTAAACATGCAAAACGTGCTGAGCAGATCATGTAACTTATTGAAAAAATAATTACTGACTAATCGACTACTAAAATAATCGTTAGTGACAGTCCTAGTATACTGTATAGAAATGCATTGGATTTATACAGCGCTTTTCATGACACCCAAAGACGCTTCACATTTTGAATTATTCATTTATTCCACACTCTGTGGTGGTGAGCCACTATTGTAGCCACAGCTGCCCTGGGCCAGACTGACAGAAGAGAGGCTGCCATTTTGCGCCATTGGCCCCTGCGACCACCACCAATCATTCGAGCCCGATCTCACAAGAAAGCGTACATTTACCACGACATTACACAACATGTAAATGAGGTATGATTAACACGAGTTCACTGCCGTCCTGCGTAATTATAGTACGAGTCACAGTCTCAGTTCATTTCAATGGTGGTTGTTAAGACGTGTTCTTATTTATGAATATTAATGAAATCCTGATTCTAATCTTAACCTGCCCCAAGACCCAGACCTAATCTTACCAATTTTAGTAACTTTATGTCTAAACTTACCCGTTTCACCTGAAGAAAACGTCCCCATGTGGCTTCAACCAAAACGTTGTGAAATCTCGTGTCATTTTTACTCTTTTTCATATCGTGCTAAATACACGGCGTAACATAAGTACTAAAAACAGCTGTGAAGTCGGGTCAAAATACGCTGTTTTTGTGTCGTGGGTAAAAGTACGCCATCTAGTGAGACTGTGTTGATCATTCACACACACCAGATCCTAGGCAATGTAGGTGAAGTGTCGTGCCTAAAGACACAACAACTACTTTCTCCTCAGTTCGCCCCATTGTGGATCCTGAGGTTCCTCCAGATGTCTCCCATCCATTTACTGCCCAGGCCCAACATGTTTAGCTTCTGAGATCTGACATACTTTTGGCATGGCTACTATATACGTAGATAAAGATATAGAGATTTAGTGCACTGAAGCATCTGTTTGAATGTTACTTTACGGTTTGCAAGTATAGTGCAAGTTCACATTAACTGAACTGTTTTTTGGTTTGTTTGTTTGATTGTTTTTTTCAAATTTCAGATTCAGAGCCAGTCGACCAAATATACATAAAAGTTGATATTTCTTGTTCCATTGGCAATTGCACTAATATTAATTAATAATGAGGCTAACCGCACCTTTAGCACCTTGAATTCACTTCAGTAGTGAATTCAAGTTTCAGGCCTTTAAGAGGCGAAATAACTCTAAATGTGACCTAAATAAACCCAAATAAAATAACTAAAGCCAGACAGTTTTTTTTTAACAACTGCTTTTAATAAATAAGTGTTTTTCTATTTCTTATAATATCGGCTGTCCTTATCGGCTATCGGCACCCCAGCCTAATCTATGATCGGAATCGTATCGGTCCCCAAAAAGCCATATCGGTCCAAAATATCTATCATTTTTTGCTGTTCTCTTTCCCACTCTCAACTCCTTCGGGTTCAAGAAAGTTTTTTTTTTGTGTTTTCCATAACTGTGGCTGAGTTCCAGTCAACGCGCCACATAAAGAGGGTGGACCTGCGGGACAATGAGTTTTTAAGTTTAAAATATAGCTCTGCAGAGATATGTGCGATACACGGCGTCGTACTACGAAAGTGTGGGTTTGGTTACAAAGGTCCCGTTATTCTACGGGCTCGGCGGCTGCGGCACACAGTCCAAAGGGTAGGAAAGTTAAATAGAAAAGAGTAAGGGTACGCGCTTTTTAAAGACAATAGGTCATCATGTCAGAGAGATTTAGGCTTCTGCACGTTCTCTCTCTTGCTCTTTAGTTCTTTTTCTTCCGCGTCTATCCTTTCTGTACTTCGTCTTTCTACCGCATCATTCCTTGGTTTGCTTAATCGCCCACCTCCGGTAGTCTCTTGACAGTTATGCGGCAGTGCGATGCTGCATCTCTTTCGAGGCTAATTATTAATTTCAATATGCAACTCTTAGGTTGCTTTCTTAGTTTTGTCGTAATCGTGTCTTATCGAGTTATGCAGGTTAGCTCTGATTCGAATCTTATCTATCTTTTTCGTCTCTGAATTTGCTCGTCTTTTCGTTTTGGAGGCCTCTCTACCTTGTCCGGCTCGGTCTTAGGCCTACCTCTCTCTCTTAGCAAGGTTTGTTTTATTGTCTTGTTTGTATCTTTGTTTGGAACAGTTGCTCTAAGATGTGGTAGTGTGGGTTCATCCAGACAAGACTATCTGTAAGAGAGAGAAATAAAAATTTTAGAACTATTATGTCTAGTTTCGTTTCTTATTCATGTAAGTAGATGTCAACTGTGGTCGTTTTCTAGTTTGGCGATTGAGTGAGGTGCGAACTAACGATCTATTTCATTGTCGATTCTCTGAGTTCAGTTTCGTGTCTCGTGTCTCATCACAGCTGCTCCGATCTGCGTGTAGTCACCGGTGTTCTCTCCCTCAGGCTCCTCCTTATCCATCGCGCTCGTACTTGCAGTCATACGGAGGGTCAGTCCTCTCATATATCTTCATCGTCCAAAGATGACTCTGGTCGTATCCCTGCAGTAAGACGTCTATTCAATTACTTCAGCTTAGATCATTAGCCATCCCGTTTCCCTCATTACTGAGTCTCTTCTCTTTCACGACTACCATCATTCTTCTCTCTCTCATCTCATCTTTCATCTTCTCTCTCTCTCAGCTCCTCATCTCCTCCTCTCTCTCATTCTGCTCGTCTCCCTACCAGAATCTCATGCTCCGTCTCCTTCTCGCCCACCCTGTCAGTCTCTCTTGCGCCGACCCTCTCACTAGCGATCTCGCTCTCCTCCTTAGCTCAGGATACGAAGTCTCTTTATAAGATATTTTTTTTGTTCTTTCTGGTCTAACTTTCTAAGGTCATAATTTGCTTTTCTCGATCTGTACTTTCGGTATTCTCCAGTTCATTACTCAATATTAATGAGAGGTCGGGTCACACAGTTTCAGACTCCAATACCAGGCATTCGTCCCAGGGTTATCGCGCTCTCTGCTCCAGTGTTTTAGTGATTTATCCTCCACGCAGAAAGAGATCCCAGAGAGTTAGCAATGCTTGCCCTCTCTCATTACTCCTCTTCTCTGCTCTTCTCTACGATCCCGCATCGTAGTCAGCTACTTTCTGGAGCTCGAGCTTCATTCGGTTCAGAGTCTCACTTTATGTTCGAGAAGTCCCATGCATCTGAGAGAACCGACGAAAGAGAGTAGACAGGAGGAAGCGAGATACGTGCATCGACAGCTAGCTACGAGTAGAGACGTACCCGCCAAAGTACTGCAGTCTCTACTTGTCTCTCGTCTTAAGGAGCCACGTATCTCTCTCTTGGACAGTCATCTCGGAAGCAGAGAGTACATGAGAGCAGGAGTACACTCGATACTCTACCTCTTTCTACGACAGTCAGATATCGATCGCATTTAACTTGCGTCTCTCACTGTCTCTCTGTCGAGCTTCTCTATCTCTCCACTCTGCTTCTCCTCTCTCTCAATGTCTATAGCTAGCCCAGAGTAAGTCTCCTCGTCACTTGCTCGTCTCTCTTTGGCTCCGCTCTCTCTCACTCTTTCTCTCTTTGCCCTACTCTCTATTCTCTCTCTCCTCCTCCCCCTCTCTATTATTCTCTTTTCTACTCACTGCTCTTTGCTCCTCCTCCTCTAACTGCCACTCCCTACTTTCCCTCTCTCCCTCTCGTTAAGCTCTTCCGTCCTTCTTCATGCGTCATCGTCCTTCTGTCTCCTCTCTCCTCCTCTCTCTCTCCTCTCTCTATCTCTCCTCTCCCTCTCGTCCCCTCCTCTCTCTTACCCTATCCCTCTCTCTCTCTCCTTCTCTCTCTCTCTCTCCCAGTCCAACGTTACAGGTCAAGGTCAGTAAACAGATAATAAGTAAAGTCATTCCCGACACAAGGAAAGCTCCAGCTGTCAATCATTCTCAGATTTAAAACGTTTAGTGTTCGTACAGTGTTCTTCATCAAGCTCACTCACAGAAACTTTTGTCTGATTTTAAAGGTGTGATGATGTTATGAATTGAGTTGAGGAAATGCGTCGTGGTTTTCTTTGAGAGTTGAGCGGAACAGCCTAAAGTCACGGCGACAGTGTGAATGTGAGCTAAAGCTTCTCACTGGAACATGACCTCACCTGCAGTCGCTTCACGTTTCACTCTTTTCCTGGAGTTAATACGGAATGATCAAGTCTGCATCGGAACTATACACCAGGAAAGAACGGTTTGTGTCTGTGAGACGAGGGTGAGGCTGGAGGAATAAGAGACTGGCTTTCTGGGTTGTGTCTGGCAGTTCAGTCCTCTGAGTCTCTACACTGGATTTGACCCTGGTTTGGACTGGATTGAGTTGGGCACATATAGTATACTCTCAACATAATTCTAAACTGTCACTGCGTTTACATGATCAGAAATCAGACTAGGTTAAAAACCAGACTCCACTTGGTTTCCCTGTCGGACTAGTTTTGCTCCTGTTTACATGTGAGAGTAAACCATTACCCTGGAGAGACTGGTCCTGCTGTGTCACATACACTACTGCAGGATTGAGGCTCAAGTGTTCAGAAAATCCACGTTCTCACCTACCACCTATCCCTCCCACTTGTTTGTGTTTACTTGTTTTTATTCAAAAGAGTAATGCTCAAGTGAAACATGTGTGGTTCAATACTGTCCCAGAGTCACTTTGAACCATAAAAATTATTTTTAAAAATCTGTTGCTTTTTACAGTCACATTTTTAAATGAAGAGGCGGGGCTTATCAGTTCTGCAGTTTTGAACAGGAAGTCAGTAGAGCTGTTCCTATTTTTAAGTTGTTTTAGATCAACTTTGTGTTTTACAATGAACAAAAGGTAAATTACTGATCTGTATATGTTCTAGTTTCTTACTAAATATTAACAAAACAATAGGACATCTTTAACATTGTTAAGATTGTTTATTATTATTTACTGTTTGTTAAATGACACACAGTTCTTTCTGGAACATGTAGGGCTGTGTTAAACATGTAGAACAGTGTTAAACATGGAGTTAAATGTGAGATTGTGTGAGCCACTTTGTGCAAGGCACTTTATAATTCTTAAATTTATTGTTGGAATGTGCAGTGGTCAGGGGTTGTGAGCATGCTCAGTTACATTTGTCCAGCTGCAGACTGTCTGTTTACATGAGTCTGAAATCAGACTACAATCGGTCGGGACCACGTGCACCAGTTGGTTTTTCTGAAAACTGGTTTACAGCTTTCAACAGGTCTGCCGGGTTTACATGAGCTTTGGAAAACTGGTTTAAATAGGACTAGGCTAGTTATCTGGTTTTCCTGGCTCCATGTAAAGGCCCTGAGTGTGATAGACAAGGTCCTACAAAATCCGTCATAAGGTATTTTCATCCATCATTAGCTTTGGTCAATATTGTCGATGTTTTTGTTGCACAGAGACATAAGATGCTTTACAGAAATGACTGAACTCTAACAGTTTGTTAAGATACCTTTAGCACATCTGCTAAAAAAAAACAAAAAAAAAACAACTTGTATTGATTTAAAATTTTAAATATTTGTTTTTTAGGCTCTTAACGGCCTTGCGCCATTTTATTTGACTGAACTTTTAAATGTTCACAACACTAGTCAGGCTTTAAGGTCGACGAACCAGGGCTGATGGTCTCTGTGGCTGGTCCCAGACTTTGGAACATCTCCTCCCTGATATTCACTCCATCACAGACTTTGGCCTTTTTAAATCAAGCTCAAAACACATTTGTTCAGGATGACTTTTAACATTCAGTAATGTAGTAACATGTCTATTTTAGATCTTTTCTTTTACTGTTACTGTGCATTATTTGATGTATTTTGTATTTTATTATAT
Organism: Mugilogobius chulae; assembly: GCA_038363315.1. Taxonomy (NCBI): domain Eukaryota; kingdom Metazoa; phylum Chordata; class Actinopteri; order Gobiiformes; family Gobiidae; genus Mugilogobius; species Mugilogobius chulae. The sequence continues at coordinate 6,360,301 of CM076404.1, forward strand.
TTTAATGGGAAGCACTTTGGTCACTTTTTGTGTTGTAAAGAGCTCTATAAATAAAGGTTGATTGATTGTGTTTGAATGACATTTGTGTGCCTGTGCATGTTTCAAAGACAAAACCAAAAAGCTACTAAATGTGGTGACTGGTCCTGACTGTTGGAGGTCTACAGTGACTCAGCCTGCCCACCCAGACTCTCTCTCCCCCTCAGACTCTCTCTCCCCTCTCTCTCTCTCTCTCTCTCTCTCTCCCCCCAGACCCTCCTCTTTCCCCCCTCTGTCCCGCTCCGCTCCATTTGCTCTGCTGTTTACACGACTTGCACTTGTCTCCGTCACAAAAACGCGTCTCACAGTCCGTCCCGTGATGAATGCCTTTGAGCTCGGACCGTCCTGAACCCGGGATAACGCGCCGCAGCTGTTTCCTATCGAGAGTCAGAGCGGTAACATAATAATTACGCATCACATCAAACACACGACGTTGTAATTATCCACCAAGCGACGGACGCATTTCCACGGTTCTGTGTCTCTGAAATCAAACACGGCAGAAATCGAAGCCCCGCCCCCTTTATAGTGATAAGCACCGCCCCTTTGTAGTAATAAGCCACGCCTTTTTATTGTAACATTTAACTGTGACAAGCAGATCTGTGACACTTAAAAAGATAGAGCTTAATTATCCTTAATAAAACCTTAATAAAACCTCAACAAACACGTAATTCATCTGGAACAAATGAATAATTGGAGAGAGAAAAAGAGAGGAGCAGAAGGAGAGAAAGAGAGAGGAGTAGGAGGAGAGAAAGAAAGAGAGAGAGAGAGGAGCAGGAGGAGAGAAAGAGAGAGAGAAGAGCAGGAGGAGAGAAAGAGAAAAGCAAAAGGAGAGAAAGAGAGAGAGAAGAGAAAGAGAGAGAAGCAGGTCAAGCGAAAGAGAGAAAAAGAGAGAGAGTTGGAAAAAGAGACAGAGAGAGAGAGAAGCAGGTTGAGCGAAAGAGAGAGAAGAGAGAGAAAGAGAAGAGAGAGACAAAGAGAGAGAGAAAAAGAGAAAAGAGAGAAAGAGAGACAAAGAGAGAGAAGAGAGAGAAAGATAGAGAGACAAAGAGAGAGAGAGATAGAGAGAAGAGAGAGAAAGAGTGAGAGAAGAGAAAGAGAGAGAAGCAGGTCAAGCGAAAGAGAGAGAAAGAGAGAGAGAGTTGGAAAAAGAGACAGAGAGAGAGAGAGAGAGAGAAAGAGAGAAGCAGGTCTAGCGAAAGAGAGAGAAGAGAGAGAAAGAGACAAAGAGAGAGAGAAAAAGAGAGAGAGAAAGACAGAGAAAGAGAGAGAAGGGAGAAAGAGAGAGACAAAGAGAGAGAGAAAGAGAGAAAGAGAAGAGAGAGAAAGATAGAGAGAGAAAGATAGAGAGACAAAGAGAGAGAGAGATAGAGAGAAAGATAGAGAGACAAAGAGAGAGAGAGATAGAGAGAAGAGAGAGAGAAGAGACAAAGAGAGAAGAGAGAGATAGAGAGAGAGAAGAGAGAGAGAGAAGAGAGAGAGAAGAGGAGCAGAAGGAGAGAGAGAAAGAGAGAGAGTTGGAGAGATAGATAGATAGATAGATAGATAGATAGATAGATAGATAGATAGATAGATAGATAGATAGATAGATAGATAGATAGATAGATAATAGATAGACAGATAGATAGAGAAGCAGTATGCGGAGGAGACCTGCTCACGCTGTGTTTTCCAACCTACAGCAGTTTGCTTGCTGTTGAAAAGCTGCCTTTCTCAAGCCCCTCCCTCAGTGTTACCATGGTAACCACAGTTCGATGAGCTAGCGAGGCGACAGCTTGAACTTTTGAATGGCTTTTTTGTTGTTGTTGCTGTAGCTACAATCATTTATGTACAAGATAAGTTCACGTCAGTGCATCGATCATCTGGTTTGAGCTCTGCGTTTACACAATCTACGATGAGAAAAGTGATAGACCTTGTGACTCAGCAGAGACACAGACTCTTCTCTTCTCCAGACTGACACAAACACACGTCTGTTCACTCTCAGCACAAGCTATCAGCACCATCTTTATTTGGAACTATACGCACACACATATCTGATGAACTAAAGCCTCTGCAGATGTAATGATGACATAAAATACTACGGCCAAACACATTCCAGATCATCATCAGGTCACACGGGTCAATCATTTGGTCTAAATCAACATCACAAATCAATCATTCATAAATGCCACATCACATCCATACAGGGCTTAATTTGAGCCGGAACAAGCCGGAATAAGATCCAGGAACTCTAGTGGGGCATTCCGGCAACAGTTTTGTCTGCTCCGGTAACGCTTTCTAATAAGCTTTTGTCTTTCTTCTACGAGACGCGGCTCTGCTCCTCTCACGTCTCTCATTCACTGAAACAACAACAGGCTTATTTGTGGAGAAGACGAAGTCACAGACTGTGATTGGTTAAAGCGAAACTGACAGGAAATGTGACCAATCAGAAGCAGCGCAGGCGGGTTTAAGACTTTTCATTGGTTCCAGGCGAGCCGCGCTCTTGTATCTTCTTCTAAAACAGGAAATATGCGTCTAAGAGGATTTTGTGAATATTTGTTGTTATTTGCGACTCGTTTCGATGGATTAAAAGCAGCGGGAGTCACATGTGTTTTGAGTGTCACATGTGTTTGGAGTGTCACATGTGTTTGGAGTGTCACATGTGTTTGGAGTGTCACATGTGTTTGGAGTGTCACATGTGTTTGGAGTGTCATGAGTGTTTGGAGTGTCACGTGTGTTTGGAGTGTCACATGTGTTTGGAGTGTCACATGTGTTTGGAGTGTCATGTGTTTGGAGTGTCACGTGTTTGGAGTGTCACATGTGTTTGGAGTGTCACGTGTTTGGAGTGTCACATGTGTTTGGAGTGTCACGTGTGTTTGGAGTGTCAGGAGTCACTGTGTTTGGAGTGTCACATGTGTTTGGAGTGTCACATGTGTGTTTGGAGTGTCACGTGTGTTTGGAGTGTCACGTGTGTTTGGAGTGTCACGTGTTTGGAGTGTCACATGTGTTTGGAGTGTCACATGTGTTTGGAGTGTCACGTGTTTGGAGTGTCACATGTGTTTGGAGTGTCACGTGTTTGGAGTGTCACATGTGTTTGGAGTGTCACATGTGTTTGGAGTGTCACGTGTGTTTGGAGTGTCACGTGTTTGGAGTGTCACATGTGTTTGGAGTGTCACGTGTGTTTGGAGTGTCACGTGTGTTTGGAGTGTCACGTGTGTTTGGAGTGTCACGTGTGTTTGGAGTGTCACGTGTGTTTGGAGTGTCACATGTGTTTGGAGTGTCACATGTGTTTGGAGTGTCACATGTGTTTGGAGTGTCACATGTGTTTGGAGTGTCACATGTGTTTGGAGTGTCACGTGTGTTTGGAGTGTACGGTAGAGACCTGCATCGGGCGGGAATTCCCGCGGGACCCATGAGCAAACCCTCGGGATCGGGCGGTTTTAACGTTGCCTTGGGCGGGAGCGGGCGGTCAGGCCAAACACCTCGGGTCCCGAACGGACCCGCGCTCTCTCCGCTGTCTTTAAAATATTACGTAGCAAGAAAGAAATACGGCTTTGTGCGCGCTGCTGGTCAACAGAGAGACACAACACGGACACCTGCGAGGTGCAGACACGTAAACTCACTGCTGTATTTCCTAGTCCAGCGTGCGCATCGGAGCATCATCTGTGCGTCCTCGCGCCAGCAGCAGCCGCAGCACGGACGCAAGCTTTCCCAGAGGAGTGAATGAATGACTGGCTTTTACGCACGGGGAGATGGAGATAATACACACGGAGTTTGGGCTAGTAAAGTGTTTGTTTAGCTGAAACTGGAGATGCGAGGAGCTTTGTATTTCAGGTAAGAAATACACAGACATCATGGCTTTATGATTGAATGTGTCAAACGAACATAATCGCCTTGTTACAGATTATTTAGGCTGGTGCCAAATCATTTTAAGTCTAGATGCAGAGAGTTATGCAGAGTTTAGTCATTTGTGTTCACGTTGTTATGCCCTGGGGCCGCCACGCAACCTCCGTGTCACCAAAAAAAAAAAAAAGTCGGGACCCAATGGGACCCGCGGGAGCTTCTCGGGCGGGCAGGCACACGGGGGCGTCGGGATCGGGCGGGAACGGTCACGGATGCTTCGGGATCGGGCGGGAGCGGACATGAAAATCTAGTCCCGTGCAGGTCTCTAGTGTACGGGACGATAAAGAGGTCAGAACCAGCGCGGATGTAGCGGTCTGCCTTTTCTCGTAAGTGCAACTAACTTTACTGTGTTACTTTAATGTGTATTTTAGCGTCACGTTTGATGTATGAGAACCGTGTAAAGGCTGTTTGTCCTGCGTTGTTGTTGTGTCTTGTGGAGAGTCAGATATGATGCGAAGGCAGTGTGCTGAGCTGCAGGACGAACGTGTGTGGGAGGGCAACTTGTTGCTGTGGATCAGATTTAGGTGCGCTGATTTCTGTCAGAATGAATGAAAATCTCTGTGTGAAAAAAAAACGTGTAACACAGACAAAATTACTTTTATATCGTTTAATATCGAGTAGGATGGATAGTTGGGTTGTATTTTAGCATTTCTAAGCCTCTATGTTCACTTATTGTGTTCGCTCCGGTAAAGGTTCGACCTTGTCTGGAGCCCGGTCCAAAACCCACATTTTGTTCCGGCAACGTTTGAGTTACAAATTAAGCACTGCTTCCATATGAATTGGTTTGTGTTTTTATATGGGTTTGGATAAGATTTTATGAATACCAAAAGTATTGTTAATCCCTCTTAATGATAAGCTACTTTATCAATTCTCTTATCGATTCCTTAAATAACGATTTTGCCCAAACTAATTCGATTTTCGATTTGATTTTGAATTTTTTTTTTTTACATGCAATTTTAAAATAACTGGATACAATAGATATAATTGTTTAAACACCCCTCTGGCACTTTGATTCAACATAGAATTAAAAGTGCCAGAACAAGCCCAAGAGACATAGAAAAGACTTGCATATGAACTGTTTCACATAAGACACGCACAAGCTTAGCCAGAAGACAATTATTCACACTTCTTTATTTTAAAATGTAGCCTAAATGCAACATGCTATACCTCTATTTATAGCTCTGATTCTGCACGATGAAAGAGAGAGACAGAGAGAGAGGGAGATAAGTAATAAAGGAGAGAGAGGGGGTGAAGGAGAAAGAGCGATAAAGGAGAGTTTTTGAAAAGTTTGTTCGCCCGTCCGCAGCGTCTGGATCAAAGACTTTGCCAAAGCTAAAATCTTGTGCTTGTAATAGGGTGGTCAAAAAAATCGATTCCCCCGATACTAAAACTGAGTATCGATATTCGCTAAGCCTCGCCCCTTGTCCATCTCGCCAGCTAAGCCCCGCCCCCCTTTTCTCTCATTGGAGAAGGAAATGATGACACTACCAAATACAGCAGATGTGTCTAATAATAGCACAAAGCCCAGTGTTAATGTAAAGGTTCATGATCTAAGTCACATATGTCAAACTCAAGGCCTGGGGGCCAGATGCGGCCCTCCACTTCATTTCATGCGGCCCTCAGGGTCCTGTCAGGCTTACTTAATTTAAATAGTGCCATGAGCAGAGATTACGTTAGCCGGCACCTGCCGGTCTTTGGCCGGTAAAATGTGCCGTTGACCGGAAAAAATAGACGTCCCCGGTCAGGTTGACCGGCAGAAATAATAGGCGAAAAAATAAAAAGTCGAAGAAAAATGAGGAATAATACATGATTTACTGTAGATTATTTCATGATAATTCCACATTAGTTTGTTCTGTGGTCAGTGCTGGCGCTGCTCAGGTTCAGAAACTAAACGAGGCTGGCGCTGATAGCCTACACGTGACCCTGGCGCTGCTCGCAGATGATTGACAGGTGCTCAGAGAAACGAGCGCGTGCTCGTAGTGCTGCGTAGACCTGCTTTTTTTTATTCTCAGCTCAAAACAAAATGTTTTACTCGCGTGTGAATACAGTGGCTTAATACGCCAAGTGAAGAGAATTGGTGCATGTAATGAAAGTGCGTCGTTTATGAAGTGGAGAAAAAAAAAGAGAAAGTATAGAGGCAGACGGGGGAGGCACGCGTCTCTCTTGAAGATTTGCTGATCAGCGTCAGCGAAACAGACGAGTTTCCGCTGGAGACAAACAGGTACAACACTTTATACGTGAAGCCTATCATTAAAACCTCGCGCTGAACTCAGAAATCTCCGGTTTAAAAGTGGGCTGCGTGGTCCCGATGCGCTCCGGGCTTTCGTCTCAGACACACGGGGGTTGATGCGGCTTGACCTGGGTCCAGCGCGTGCGTTGTCCCGGGCTCCTGGCTCAAACACACGGGGGATCACGCGGACTAACTTGCTCTGGTTCAGTCCGCAGACGGGCGCGAATCAAAGCGCGTGTCATCATTATGATAAGTAAAAGTTAAAGACACCTCATTAACAACGACTAATTTTAGCTTTAAAATAGATACTGTTATGCAGGCGAAAGCACGTAGGTTACTGCCAAAATTCACGTGCTGTTGTTTGCATAAGGCAATAATATGTGACCGGTTGTTCTCCTAATTGACCGGAATTTCCAGACCCCGCCGGTCAAAGTGACCGGCATAAAAAAAGTCTAGCGTAACCTCTGGCCATGAGTCTCTTAACTTAATTTGTCTAAAACTTACAGAGTAAGTCATTTTTCAGACTATTGCAGATGTATCTTCAGTAATTGTCACTTCAAATAAATATACAATAATCAAATACAACTAACCCCCCTAACCCTAACCCTTTGTATACGTCAAAGATTAGTAAGGTTAATTTTAGTTACAACCGGCCCTTCGAGGTCAATCCCAATGCCAATGTGGCCCTTTGTCAAAATGAGTTCGACACCCCTGATGTAAGTTAATAATAAACAAATAATACATTAAAATACTATTATTTTAACAATATCAAAAAGAAAAATATGAATAAAAAAGTATTAAAAAGTAAAAATTCTATCATGAGAAAAAAAATTTTAAGTTGGCAAAGTGGTATCAAAATCGGTATCGAATATCGAATTTTTTTTCAAGAATCGAATCGAGTTTGAAATTTTAGTATCGTGACAACACTAGCTTGTAATGAAACAAAAAGATAAGGAGAATCCATGAGAGAAGACGAACCTTTCCGATGGAATGCTAAAAATAGAACCAGTTCTCAGTTCCCATCCCTAACTGGGACCACTGTGAACGGGCTTTTAAGTGAACCTGTGTCTGTCTGTGTGAGTCTTCAGCCTGACAAGTGTCCGCTCTGATAACCTCTCACACAAACAAACCCACAGTCCCGACGTTCCCACCGGGATTGGGAAGATATGTGGACACTTTTGAAACGGGCACAGATAGGACGGAAGCATCGGTCTTCCTAACGACCCTGTTATCACTCTGCTCCTGAACAGAAGAGAAGAGAATGTGTTCACACGGAGACAGAAGCAAGAGAGAGAGAGAGAGAGAGAGTGAGAGAGAGAGAAGGGGGGTGAAGGAAAGAGAGAGAAAGAGGAAGGAGAGAGGGGGGAGAGAGAGGGGGGTAAAGGAAAGAGAGAGGGAGAGGAAGAAAAGAGAGAGGAGGGAGAGAGAGAGAGAGAGAAAGAGAGAGGGTGAAGGAGAGAGATGAAGGAGAGAGAGAGAGAGAGAGCAAGCAAGAGAGATGAAGGAGAGAGAGATGAAGAAGGGAGAGAGAGAGAAAGAGATGAAGGAGAGGAAGGGGGAAGGAGAGGGGGGAGAGAAGGTGAAAGAGAGAGAGATGAAGGAGAGAGGGGAGAAAGAGAGAGGGGTGGTGGGAGAGGGACTGAGAGAGAAGATGAAGGAAAGAGAGGGTCGAGAGAGGGGGTGAAGGAGAGAGAGAGGGAGAGACATCAAGGAGAGGGAGAGAGAGAGAAAGGAGAGAGTGATACAAAGGAGAGAGATCGGGAAAGAGATGAAAGAGAGAAGGAAGAGAGAGGGAGAGTGAAGAAGAAAAGATGAAAGAGGGGGCAGATTGAGACAGAGAGAGAGGGAGATTAAGGAATAAAGGAGAGAGATGGGGTGAAGGAGAAAGAGCAATAAAGGAGAGAGGGAATGAGATGGAGAGAGAAAAAGTGAGAGAGAGAAATGAAGGAGAGAGGGAGGGAAAGGAAAGAGAGAAAGGGGGAGAGGAAGGGCAAGAGAAAGAGGATGAGAGAGATAGACATAAAGGGAAAAAGAAAGAAAGGGGGACTGAGCGAGTTTGAGACAAAGAAATGAAGGGAGAGAAAGAGGGAGGGGCAAAAGAAATTATGAGAAAGCAAAAGTGAATTAGAGAGACAAAGATAGAGTAGAGGACAAGAGGAGAGAGAAACAGAGAGAGGCAAGGTTAGAAAGTAAGGTAGAGGAGAGAGATGGAAGAAGCAAAAAGAAAGAGAAAGAGGGGAAGAGAGAGGAGGAGAAGGGAGCAAGAGAGAGAGAGGAGAGAAAGGGCAGAATGGCATCAAAAGGAAAGAGGGAGACAGAGAACAAGCTGGAAGAGAAAGAGAAAATGTGTTAAAAAGAGGAGAGAGAGAGAGAGAGAGGGGGGGCAGGAGAGAAAGAGAAAAGGAAAGAGGAGAGAAAGACAGAAGAGAGGAGAAGAAGGGAGAAGAGAAAAAGAGAGAGACTAACACTAACATTAGCTTAGGTTCGTTTCAAAGGGGGTCAAAGGTCATTTCCTAACATGAGGTCATCGCTTACAACCAGGAAGTCCGACTCTAAAACCTAAAATTAGCCACACTCGCTTCCCAACTAGCCACTAGCTTAGCTCAACACTGTCTGGAGCCATTTTCACTGACGTTAGCTTAGCATCATAGCTTCTTCATGACGTTAGCCTAGCATCGTAGCTTCTTCATGACGTTAGCCTAGCATCGTAGCTTCTTCATGACGTTAGCGTAGCATCGTAGCTCCTCAACAATAGCTCTTTTGTTTTCCCTGGATTCAAATGTTCCCGTGTCGGATTATGTTCGATTCAAGCCTCGTCCAATAAGTCTGAGGAGTAGCTACGAAGAAGTAGGAAAAACTGGGAATCTGATTTGGCAGAGAGACAGCGGGATACATGGAAGTCTGGGAACGCCGCAGAAGGAGACAGAGTTTCAGTCCAGTTTGATTCTCTCACTCCTCCAATGTGATAAAAAAAGAAACATTTAACAGAGCGATACAAAGTCAGAAGTAGTAGAGACACGCTGTTGGCATGGAGATGAAGGAGAGAGAGACGGAGAGAAAGAGAGAGAGGAGGGAGAGAGAGGGAGAGAAAGAGAGAGAGGAGGAGAGAGAGAAAGAGAGAGAGAGAGGGAGAGAAAGAGAGAGAGAGGAGGAGAGAGAGGGAGAGAAAGAGAGAGAGAGGAGGAGAGAGAGAGGGAGAGAAAGAGAGAGAGGAGGAGTGAAAGAGGAGAGAGAGGAGGGAGAGAAAGAGAGGGAGAAGAGGGAGAGAAAGAGAGAGAGGGAGAGTAAGAGGGAGAGAGGAAGTAGAGAAAGAGGGAGAGAGGAGGGCGAGAAAGAAAGAGAGGGAGAGAAAGAGGGAGAGAGGAGGGCGAGAAAGAAAGAGAGGGAGAGAAAGAGAGAGAGGAGAGAGAGAAAGAGAGAGAGGAGGAGACATAGAGGAGAGAGGAGGGAGAGAAAGAGAGAGAGAGGAGGGAGAGAAAGAGAGAGGGAGAGAAAGAGGGAGAGAGGAGGGAGAGATAGAGGGAGAGAGGAGGGAGAGAAAGAGAGAGAGGGAGAGAAAGAGAGAGAGGAGGGAGAAAAAGAGTGACAGGGAGAGAAAGAGGAAGAAAAAGAGAGAGAGAGGAGGAGAGAAAGAAAGAGAGGGAGAGAAAGAGGGAGAGAGGAGGGAGAGAAAGAGAGAGGGAGAGAAAGAGGGAGAGAGGAGGAGAAAAAGAGAGAGAGGGGGAAGAAAAGGGAGGGGCAGAGAGAAAAAAGGAAAGCAAAAGGGTGAGGGAGCAGTAGAGAGAGATGAGGAGAAAGAAGTTATAGAGAAAAAAGAGAGAGAGGAAAGTGACAGAAAGAAAGAGAGAAGGGGGAAAGGGGGCAGAGTTGGAGAGAGAAAGGGCAAGAGGGAGCGCTAGAGAGAAAAAGGGGAAGAGGAAGAAAAAGAAGAAAGAGTTAGAGAGAGAAAATAGAATTAGAGAGAGAAAAGAGGGAGAGAAGGGTTTGAGAGAGAGGAGGAAAGAGAGAGCGATAAAGGAATTTGAGAGAGGAAAGAGAGGAGGAAGAGGGAGAAAGACAAGGAGAGAGCTAGAGAGAGGTGAAGAAGAAAGGAAAAGAAAAATAGTTTGAAAGAGGACAAGGGAGTTAGAGAAGGAAAAGAGAGAGGGAGAGAAAAAGAGACTTTGAGAGAGAAGGGGAAAAGAGAGAGAGAGAGGAGAGAGCTAGACGAAGTAAAGGAGAGAGATGAGGAGAAAGAAGTTGTAGAGAAAAAAAGAGAGAGAGGAAAGTGACAGAAAGAAAGAGAGAGGGAGGGAAAGTGTGTGAGAGAGGAAGAGAATCGGGGAGAGAGAAGAAAGATATCTCTGAATGACTCTTGAATCCGATCCAAAGCCGAGCCATGTTTCCACACTCAGCTCTCGTTACAACATACTCCAAACCCCACCGGACTCGTCACACACACACACCTGCTTCAAACGTACGACCGAGTCATCACCACCGGCGCTGCACCTGTGAGCGCTGCACATTCAGATAGATCTAACCCACGTGTGACCCGTACGGCGCGCACTAAACCGCACGCTTCAATCGAAACGCGCTGCCCCCAAAAGACTGTAAAGTTTAATAAACAGGTAGTAAAAAACTTAAATGGAAAGAGCAGGAATGGACTGACGCAGGACTAAAGCAGGTCTAATGCAGGACTAAAGCAGGTGTAATGCAGGACAAAAGCAGGTCTAAAGCAAGACTAAAGCATGGCTAAACCAGGACTAAAGCAGGTCTAATGCAGGACTAAAGCATGACTAAAGCAGGACTAAAGCAGGACTAAATCAGGACTAAAGCAGGACTAAAGCAGGTCTAATGCAGGACTAAAGGAGGACTAACGGTGGACTAAAGCAGGTGTAATGCAGGACTAAAGCAGGTCTAATGCAGAACTAAAGGAGGTCTAAACCAAGACTAAAGCAGGTCTGATGCAGGACTAAAGCAGCTCTAATGCAGGACAAAAGGAGGTCTAAAGCAAGACTAAAACAGGACTAATGGTGGACTAAAGCAGGACTAAAGCAGGTGTAATGCAGGACTAAAGGAGGACTAACGGCGGACTAAAGCAGGTCTAATGCAGACCTAAAGTAGGTGTAAAGCAGGACTAATGCAGGACTAAAGCAGGTCTAATGCAGGAATAAAGCAGGTCTAATGCAGGACTAAACCAGGTCTAAAGCAGGACTAAAGCAGGTCTAAAGCAGGACTAAAGCAGGACTAAAGCAGGTCTAAAGCAGGACTAAAGCAGGTCTAAAGCAGGACTAAAGCAGGTCTAAAGCAGGTCTAAAGCAGGACTAAAGCAGGTCTAAAGCAGGACTAAAGCAGGACTAAAGCAGGTCTAAAGCAGGACTAAACCAGGTCTAAAGCAGGACTAAAGCAGGTCTAAAGCAGGTCTAAAGCAGGACTAAAGCAGGACTAAAGCAGGACTAAAGCAGGTCTAAAGCAGGACTAAAGCAGGTCTAAAGCAGGACTAAAGCAGGTCTAAAGCAGGTCTAAAGCAGGACTAAAGCAGGACTAAAGCAGGACTAAACCAGGACTAAAGCAGGACTAAAGCAGGTCTAATACAGGACTAAAGCAGGTCTAAAGCAGGACTAAAACAAGACTAAAGCAGGACTAAAGCAGGTCTAAAGCAGGACTAAAACAAGACTAAAGCAGGACTAAAGCAGGTCTAAAGCAGGACTAAAGCAGGTCTAATGCAGGAATAAAGGAGGTTTAAAGCAGGACTAAAGCAGGACTAAAGCAGGTCTAAACCAGGACTATAGCAGGTCTAAACCAGGACTAAAGCAGGACTGGATTACGTGCTAAAAGCCAAGCGTACGTGTGAGAAGTGCTTTTATTTTTGGACCAGAGCGAGAGAAACGTGAAGTGAACCGGGACCTGCACGTTTTATCAGGAAATCAGATCTGTGGCATTTCTGCAACAGCGAAGGACGCAAGCTACAGCACGAAAGAGAGAGAGAGAGGGAGAGAGGAGAGAGAGGGATGAAGGGAGAGTTAGAACATGAAACTGTGTGAAAGAGAGAGGAGAGAGAGGTAGGGAGGGGGAAAGAGAGGGAGGAAGGGCATGAAACAGTGAGGAAGAGAGAGAGGAGAAAGAAAGGGAGGGAGGGAGAGAGAGAGAGTCACAGCATGAAGCAGTGTGAAAAAGAGAGGGACAGAGGAAAAGAGAGAGATGGATGAAGAGAGAGTTAGAGCATGAAACGGTGTGAAAAAGGAAGAGGGAGGGAGGAGAGAGGGAGGGCAAGAGAGAGGGGAAAGGGAAGGAGGGAGGGAGGGAGGAAGAAGAGATAGAGGAGAGAAGGAGAAAGAGAAAGGAAGAGAGAGAGAGAGAGAGAGAGAGAGAGAGAGAGGAAGAGAGTTAGAGCATGCAACAGTGTGAAAGAGAGGAAGAGGGAGGGAGGAGAGAGGGAGGTCAAGAGGGAGGGGAGAAGGAGGGAGGAAGAAGAGAGAGAGAGGAGAGAAGGAGAGAGAGAAAGAGAAAGGAAGGAGGGAGAGAGAGAATGAGGGGCATGAAACAGTGTGAAAAAGGGAGAGAGATACAGAGAGTTAGAGAATTAAGCAGTGTGAAAGACGGAGGAGAGAGAGTATGAAAGAAAGTATGAAAGAGGAAGCAGAGAGAGGAGAGAGAGAGGGAGGATGGAGCAAGAAAGAGTGAGGGGAGAGAGAGATAATGGAGGTTGAGAAGAGGAGAGAGAGAGAGAGAAAACCTAAGAGAAAACAATATTAATACTTTAGTTACGCCGTTGTACTTTACTAATATTATTACATGTATCAACATCCTATTCAAATGAACAAAGACTAATAGCACACACACAATCAAAGCCTCATTAAACACATCGATCACAAAAACAGCTGAAAAAGTACAAGTCTGAACTGATTTAGGCTTTTTGTTTTCCTGTAACCATGACGACGATCCATGTTTTTGTAGAAGTGTCTTGTGGTTCTGTCAGATTCCAAACACCACGTAAACTGTTCTTTTTGGGCCTCATAAACGACAAACCGCACGTCATAAACACGTCTGAGTGACAGGGTTTCTCAAGCAGGGGTGCGCGGACGGATGAGGGTTACCGTTTTACGACTGTTGGTTTTGGTTTTGTTTCATTTGCACACATTTAACACACTAATTAGACATATTTAGATTATTTGATAAGGCCCTTATGAGGTTTACTTTAATGGTGTAATTGCCCCATACACACAAACAAGCCAACACACAAGTATAGAGAGAACAGAGAAGGAATAGGCAGCTAATTAAAATAATGTCTAATTACTTAGTTGGGTGGTTATTTTGATGTTTTTCTTAAAGGCTATTTCTAATGTAAAAGCTTTGGTGAGTAAAAGTACCAAAAATAAAAAGACGGGATCAATAAGCATGAGCCTATTTAGTTGTAACTATAAATCCAATATAGAAAAGCCTGTTGGGCCTGGGCAGTACTCGGATGGGAGACCGCGGAGGAACCTCAGGAGCCACAGTGCGGCAAACAGAGGAGAAACTGGTGGTTGTGTCCTTAGGCAAGACACTTCACCCACATTGCCTAGTCTGGTTCTGGTGTGAGTGTAAATGGTTAGTGGTGGTCAGATGGTGCAAAATGGCAGCGTCGCTTTTGTCAGTCTGCCCCAGGGCAGCTGTGACTACAGTAGTAGCTAGGGCTGGGCGATCTGGGAAGAAAATAGACCACGATTTTTTTCTTCATATCATTCGATCTCGATTTTCGATTTGATTTTTTTTTTTTACAAAAACTATTTAAAATTGTAGTATTAATATATTATACAAAAAAAATCAACTACATGTATTTCAAAAAAGCTTTACATTTATTTATTTAACAGGTGAAAGTCCCCCTAAAGTGCCCTTGAGAAAGAATAGACTAGACGTCCCAGGTCAGCTTGACCAGCAGAAATAATATGCTAATTAATAAACAGTCAAAGAAAAATAAAACATGATTTACTGCAGGCAATTTAAATTCTACATGTGTTGGTTCTGCGGTCAGTCTGTGCGTTCAGAGTCAGATGTAAACAAGACTGACACTGTTCACAGATGACTGACAGCTCCCAGAGAAGGGATCACAAGTGCTGCGATAGGCTATGCTTTTTCTCAACTCAAGACAGATGCTTTACTCGCTTGTGAATACAGCGATCAAATACGCGCACAAGTGAAGCAAATTCGTGCGTGTAAATGAAAGTGCGTCGCCGCTTATGAAGTGGAGAAAAGGAGAGAAAATAAAAGAGAGAAACGTGGGAAAGCGTGCCTCTCAAAGAGATAATGTTACAGCGGAAGTTTACACGTGAAGCCTGTCTGTATGAGCCTTTTCTGTCACTAACCTCGCGCTGAAGTCTGCTGCGCGGTCCCGAGGCGCTCCGAGCTCAGACACAGGGGGTTGGCGCTGGCTTGATCCGGGTTCAGTGTGTGCCTCCCCGGCTCCTGCCTCAAACACAAGCGGGATCACGGAGGCTTGGCTCTGGTTCAAGACGCGCACAGACGCAAATAAAATGCGCAGCTCGTCATTATAAGTAAAAGTTAAAGGCATTTTATTAACAATGACCATTTTATCCTTAAAATAAAGACTGTAGTGGGTGGCAACTCCCATTCTGTACTGCATGCATTTACCACGTTGTGATTGGCTAAAACTACCAGACAGTGATTGGCTGATAGACTTGTCGATCTTAATGCGCAAGCCTTATCATCGAGATCGAACAAAGTTGAGATCGCAATCTCTCGATATTTCGATTTTTAGCACAGCCCTAATAGTAGCTTACCACTACCCAGTGTGGAATGAATGAATAATGCAGAATGTGAAGCGTCTTTGGGTGTCTTGAAAAGCTCTGAATAAATCCAATGCATCTTTATTATTATTAATATATTATCTCTGTGGAGCTGCGCTGACGGATGGATCAATACGTTTGTGCCATGATAGTAGAACTAACTTTTCTGAGGCTGAAGCGAACATGACTCTAGTCCAGAGTTCACAGACTGTCAAGCTCAAGCAGGCTCGCAGCAGGGGATCATGGGTAATATACAGGCCAGCAGCAGGGGATCATGGGTAACATACAGGCCCGCAGCAGAGGTTTATGGGTAAAAACACAGCTGTTTGGGAGCGTGTGTGGTCTTAAATGTGACTCAGCAGCGGAGTGTCTGGAGGGTCTGCAGTGCACCGGGACAGAGGCGGGTCTTCTTCTGTCGGTTTTTGGGTTGGGGTCAAATGGTCAAAATGGCGTCTGTCGGTTAAATGGAAATGGTCTGGCTTTCTTCTCTCTTTGATTGTTTGTAAAAGCTCAGGGTGCAAAAATAATCCACATTCAGCAAAACAAAGCAAGTGTCTAAGCACAGATTAGAGGGAATGTCCAAGTGTCAGACTGAGGGAGAGATTATCATTTTAAAATAGACTAAGAATAACACACCTCCACTCCCCCCCCCCCTCCTCTCTCTCTTTACCCCCTCTCTCTTCCTCCTTTCTTTCTTCCTCTTCTCTCTCGCGCCCCTCTCTTTTCCTTCTCTTCCTCTCTCTCCCCACCCATTCTCTCTTTACCCCTTTCTCCCTCTCTTCCTTTTTCTCTCTCCTCTCTCTCACCTCTTTCTCCCTCTCTCCCTCGCCTTACCCGCTCCTCTCTATCTCTTTCTCTCATTCCCTCCTCTCTTTCTCTCTCTCTCCTCTCTTCTCTCTCTCTCTCCTCTCTTTCTCTCTCTCTCTCCTCTCTTTCTCTCTCCTCTCTCTTTCCTCTCTTTACCCCCTCCTCTCTCTCTCCCTCCTCTCTCTCTCTCCCCTTTCGCTTTCTCTCTCCTCTCCTTACCCCCTCCTCTCTCTCTCTACTCTCTCTTTCTCTATCCACTCTCAATGTGGTTACATGATCAGGGAAATCAGACTAGGCTAGAAAACCGGACTCTATTTGGTTTTCTCCTCAAACCGGTTGGACCAGTGTTTCTCCTGTTTACATGCACAAGAGTAAACCAATTAACTTAGAGAGACTGGTTCTGCTGTGTCAGATTCACTGCTGCATGATTCAGGCTGTAATTTATTGAACTACTTTAACATTGCTCATGTTTATTTTTATTAACTGTTTGTTAAATGACAAATACATTTTTTCTGGAACATGTAGGACTGTTTTAAACATGTAAAACAGTGTTAAACATAAATTACCTTGCACTTATTGTTCTAAAATTCTTAATTTATTGTTGGAATGTGCAGTGGGCAGGGCTTGTGAGCATGCTCAGTTGCATTTGTCCAGCTGCAGACCGATTGTCTGTTTACATGAGTCTGAAATCAGACTACAATCTGTCGGGACCACGTGCGCCAACTGGTTTTCCGAAAACCGGTTTACAGCTCCTCAACAGGTCTGCCCAGGTTTACATGCACTTTGGAAAACCGGTTTAAATAGAACTAGGCTAGTTATCCAGTTTTCCTGGCCTCCATGTAAACGCCCTGTCTGTCTCTCATCTCTCTCTCCTATCTCTCCACTCTCTCTCTTCTCTCTCATCTTTCTCTCCTCTCTCTCTCCTCTCTCTTCTTTTTTCTCTCCCTCTCTCGTTAGCCCCCTTCTCTCTCTTCCTCCTTTCTTTCTCCTTCCTCTTCTCTCTCCCTCTTTCTCTCACCTCCCTTCTCTCTCTCCCTCTTCTCTCTTCTCTCCTTACTCCCTGCTCTCTTCTCTCTCTCTCTCTCCCCCTCCTCTCTCTCTCTCTCCTCTCCTTACCTCTCCTCTCTTTCTCTCAGTTCTCTCCCCTCCCTTCCCTCTCTCTCTCCTCTCTCTCTCCCCTCTCTCTCTCCTCCCCCTCTCCCTCCTCTCCTCTCTCTCTCTCCCTTCTCTCCCCTCCTTTCTCTCTCTCTGCTCTGTCCCTTCTCTCTCTCTGCCCTCCTCTCTCTTCTCTCTCTCTCTCTCTCTCCCCTCTCCCTCTCTATCCACTCTCTCTCTCTTCTCCTCTGTCTCTCTCTCTCCTCTCCCTCCTCCTCTCCCTCTCTCCCTCCTCCCTCTCTCCCTCCTCTCTCTCTCTCTCTTTGTCCTGCGCTTCCATACGGTCCGTGCGGTGGATGTTTGGGACCACACAGGGACGCTGGAATGTTTGAACGCGCAGGAAAAAGACCCAAACTTCTACACAAACACACAGCGAGCGCGTAGCTTTAGCGCCGACACACACACACACACACACACACACAAGAAACGTCGGTTAAATATCATTCTTTCTCACCAAAAAAAAAAAAACTGTTACAAACTCTTGAATCTGTAAAAGATAACTGGACACAAACGGAAACGCACCGCTGAAATCTCAAGGTTGGAATGGTGACAGAGAGAGAAGCAGCCGGACCAGCAGAACAGGTTTACTCACTGCGCCGTGTTTGACCTGGGGAATGTTTAACTCAGATATCAGGATTAAAAATGAAACTAAAACCTGCTGTTTAAAGTGGTATAAAGTGGACAAACACATGACTAACGAGCTAAACCGGCGACACAGAGATATTACACGAGCTAGTCATGGGAAAATAAAGCGGTTTTCAAGGTTTTTGGAAAGTGAAAGTAAAAAGATAGGTGTCTTAAACCTGATTGGTCGTCTGGCGTTTGGACTCAAATCTAACTGCACTCACGTCACGATAATAAATGCTCATGTAGACACTCATTCAAAATCTGTGGCTTATTACAGTTCAGTTTTACAATGAAGAGGCGGGGCTTATCGGTTCTACGGTTTGGCACTTTAGGTCATTGGACTTGTTTCTTTTTCCAAGTTGTTTTAGGTAATTAATGTGTCTTACAATAAAAAAAAAAGTGAATTATTGATCTGCATGTGCCAAAGTTTCTTCCTGAAAATTTGGAAAAATCCCAATAGGTCTCCTTTAACTTGGGGTTTTATTTGGGGAACAAATTAATCAATTATTTTTAAGTGGGCCGTAGCACGATCAAAGGCAAAAAATAAAATCTTTAAAATATGGCTAATTTGAATCTACTGTTGTACATTATTTGTAATATTTACCAAAAACACTGGTGCAGACACATCAAAAGTTAAGTCAATTACAAAAAGACTCTAGTCTGTTCTTTGCTCTTCACTCGTTGTCCCCTGTCCCACTCCCCTCTCGGGGAGTGTAACTGTTTCAGATGCTGCTGTTTCTGTGACGTGGGCCGGACCACTGATGCCTGGACCTCCGCCCCACCTTCCTCTCCAGGATTGGCCTGTCCTTGTCCTGCTAGACGAGTCGTTTCCCTCTGCTTATGGACTCTGGCTCTACAAACATAAACTCTATAACTTTAGTCTTAGTTACATCTACAGCCTGTTCGTCCATGGGAGTGGATCCCTTCTTCACTGTGGTTCTCCTCCAGGTTTCTTTTTTCCCTTAGAGTTTTTTTGAGTTTTTCCTGCCGAGAAGGAGGGTCTAAGGACAGAAGGAGAGTCTAAGGACAGAAGGAGAGACTAAGGACAGAAGGAGAGTCTAAGGACAGAAGGAGAGTCTAAGAACAGAAGGAGGGACTAAGGACAGAAGGAGAGTCTAAGAACAGAAGGAGGGTCTAAGGACAGAAGGAGAGTCTAAGGACAGAAGGAGAGACTAAGGACAGAAGGAGAGTCTAAGACAGAAGGAGGGTCTAAGGACAGAAGGAGAGTCTAAGGACAGAAGGAGAGACTAAGGACAGAAGGAGAGTCTAAGGACAGAAGGAGAGTCTAAGGACAGAAGGAGAGACTAAGGACAGAAGGAGAGTCTAAGGACAGAAGGAGAGTCTAAGGACAGAAGGAGAGACTAAGGACAGAAGGAGGGTCTAAGGACAGAAGGAGGGTCTAAGGACAGAAGGAGGGTCTAAGGACAGAAGGAGGGTCTAAGGACAGAAGGAGGGTCTAAGGACAGAAGGAGGGTCTAAGGACAGAAGGAGGGTCTAAGGACAGAAGGAGGGTCTAAGGACAGAAGGAGGGTCTAAGGACAGGAGATGCTCTGGACAATATATCTGCTCTACTAATAATCTGCTTTGACATTCTTGATCAAATGTTTCATTGAATATGTATTGTTTTATTTTGATTTCCTATTATTCATATTTGCTAAAATTAATAATCTTGGGAAGTCCTCAGAGACGACTGTTGTTGTGATTTTGGACTATACAAAAATAAATTGATTTGATTTGATTTGATTTGACTAATGCACCGATCCAACACTGGGATCAGATATCGGCTTCATGATATCAGTTCAGCCGATACCTTTCATTGGACATACTCGTCCAATGAAAGGTATCATAATGTTTTTCATTTTATTCAGATTAAAGTTCCTCTGACATGAACTACTCATATCACTAAACAAAGTTAAGATCATTAGATTTAAGATTTCGCTAAACATTGCACAAAGTTCTTCCCAGTTTAGGCATTTTAGGATTAAAGATGTACTTCCTGTTCATAGGTGATGACAGAGAGTTGCCAGCCATGTAATAAAACTCTTCTAATGTAACATCCTTCTACTTCTTAGGTATATAAATGCACTTCAACCTACTCAGTTTGTTAAATTAATGTTTATAAAGGGATTTTCAGTCAACATCACAATGTTATGCAGAAAGAGCTGCTCTCCGTCTGCTTAGCTGGGGAAACTTCTTTGAATAAAACAACAAAACAAGACGAGTGCTGCTGTTTGGATCAGGTCTGAACTGGTCTGACAGACGTCTGTCTCCTGAAGCTTGAGACAGTGTTGTTCTTGCAGTTTTTTCACCTGAATGTAACTTTTAAGGGTCATAGGGTTGAGTTTCATTCACAAATGTTGATTTAGCAGCAGATCCTTTGTTTTCTCACAGATAAATTCTTGTAGTTACTGATAACGGTGCTTTTTCGACTCGTTTCCACTGTTTGTGTCAATGAGCGGGGGCGTGATGCGATGCCAGGGGGGGGGCGCGTAACAGTCCACTAGATCGATAAGCTCCAGCCCTATCGGTCCTATCTGTCCTGAATCAGCGCGTTTCATAAAATCTGTTCCTTTCACGCGCCTTCTCTGTCTTGCTTTGATTGTGGTGCCGGTGTCGGTACATTTCCGCGTTTGCGTCTCTCCGCTTGTGTTTGTGTGCAGCGGTACAGGCTTTTCGCGCACCGCGCCAGACACAGGTGGAAAGAACAGCCCCGACACCGCGCGCTCGCTCAACCGGGACAGAGCAGCCGCAGCGCCAACAAGCCGAGGTCGTGTGTCCGCGGTTATAACGTCTAATCTGCCACATCATTTCACCAACTTTACTCCACACAAACGATACGGCTCTGATCACTGGTGGAATAAAAACAGCGCAGTTTTCAAAGCCTTTTCTATTCAGCCTGTTAAGCTGACTACACTGTAAAAATAACACTGCAAAAAATAATATTTGTTGAACTTTGTTTTAAGTTGATATTGATTTTTTTTCTTTTGTTAATGTTTAAAAGGATACACTTTTATATATACTGATACACTTTTTTATAGATAATAATCTGATTTTTAGTCACCGTGGGGGGGCGCGAAACATTTTCTCTTTCCCAGGGGGGGGGGCGCGGCAAAAAATAATTGAGAAGCACTGCCCTAGTGTGATGTCATAAGCTTAGAACTCTGCTCTACTTCCTCTTATTTTCAACATATTTTCAAACTTTTCTTCACAAACGTCTTCTTGATTCATGTAAAACTATTTATTATATTTCTAAAAAGTTACAATAAAAAGCTTAATTCTTCTGCACTTTAAGTTGTTAAGCTGTGACTTGCACTGTAAATAATAGTTACATAACACTATGTGACCAAATGTAACGTCTGAAAAGAAAGAAAAGAAAAGCGATTTGAGTCCCTATAATATCAGCTGATACAGGGTATCGGCAAATACTTAAAACCAAAGTATTGGAATCTGCATCAGAACTGACAAAGCTGGATCATCTCTAAAAACAATACATCTTTTTTAAAATAAGCTACTGACACAAGAGAAACCCTTCAAGAAGCCACTGGACTGGACGGGATTGTGGTCTGTGGGTCTGTATCTGTCCCCCGTTCTGCTGTTTACACGTTTGTTTAGCCCGACCCGCAGCTCTCAGCTCAGTCCTGGTCCTTTCTCTTTTGTTTCACTGTGTTTGTCCGGAGCTGCTTTTGTCTCCGAGGCCCTGGTTACATCAGGAAAACGCAGCATTCTCACACTGTCAAAGGTACGGAAATGACTGGTGTGAGTTTGGAAGAATGTTGCAAAGCTTGAAATGCTCTGTTCTTCCTTGTGAGGTCATTAAGTGGTACTGTTAAAGTTAATAGTCACACTTCAATACACTAGAAAAAACAAAGTATAAAATATGCTGGATAAATAAAGTAAAAAAAAACTAAAACAAAAAAAAACAAAAAAAAAACTCCAGACATTTTTATGATCAGGAAACAACAATTTAACAAACATCAAAAATGGACAATGTATAGAATCTTTAATCTGTATTCAGGTGTAAACTAAAAGTCAATTAGGCTATAAAAACATTTTCAGAGATCATGATTTCGATTTTACCACGATTCTTGTAGACCGTTTATTTTCCTATTGTCTTTGAGGTAAATACAATTCAGCTAAATCCAGCTGTCAAAATCTGACCGGTGTTGCCAGATCTTCAGAGAGAAACAGGCAACCTCAGTCCTTCAATAAAAAGTTAATAAAATTATCAGTAATTAGAACATTGTGTGTTGCTGCAAAATCAAGTGCATGTGTTTTTCTTACATTAGTGGCAACTTTTAGACATGAACACATACTAAAAATTCATGTTTCTGTCGTATAAATTAATATATTTCCATCAATCAAACCTTAAAAACTGCTAAAATTCACTCCTTTTACAAACTAAAAACGCAGTCCAAAGGAGACTTCAAGAAAGAAGCCCAAAGTCGCATAAAGATTTGGATTTGGCAACACTGAGACTAAGAGTCACCTCTGCCGTACACTGACTGCGAGTTTGATGCGAGGCGTGACTCGCACCACTCACGCAAGACTTAGAAAGTGCTTAAAACCAATGTGCCCTCGTACACAGACCTCGGTGCAGTGCGAGTCACGTCCGACAGTCGCGCGAGTGTGCGGAAAGAATCCGTAGAGGGTCTATTTTTGTCGCAGCTCGCAGCGGTCACTGACATCATGGCTCATAAACGATCTGTGCCACAGGCCGATGACGTCATCCTCTAGCGCCGTTTGTTTACATGTCGCGGTGAAGAGTGGATCAAGCACTGAGGTACTAATGCTGTAGTGGTGAAAATAAGTCTTGCGGGTCGTTATATCTTTGATATAATGAGGCAGACCTGAGTTTTACCCGTGATGCTCCTCCGCCAGGCTTTGGATTAAAAACCATGTGGAGCAGCAAAAACAACAGGACACGAGAGACTTCACAACTTTTCTCACCGGGTCATGATGCTAACTCAAGGTAAGCGCATTTCCACGAAGTTTGGTGCAGAGTTTCTTCCTTCTTGTGACAAATATCAGCGCTCACAAAGGGCTTGTAGCTAAAGTCGTGAGAACTCCCGTGAATCCCCGAGTTTTTGAAGTATCGTCAGCGTAACTACAGACGCTCTCTCCCTCTTGGCCGCAGCACAGTCGGAGCACCGCAGCACTGGAGACCGCAGTCAGTGGGGGATACCAGTCGCAGTAAAAACGTACTGAACTCGACCCGAACTCGCATCGCAGTCTGTGTACGGGAGGCGTAATAGTTTGGAAAAAAAATGGTCTATATTTAAACAGACAGATGCATCAAATAGAGAAAAGGGAAATCTGATGTGACGATTTCACCAAAAACGCAAATTGTCACAGAGATGAGCTCACGATTCAATTTTTATCACAATATTGCCCAGCCTTTAAAGGTTGTATGGAGGATTTTTCAAATCCAACAGCTGCTTGCTGTTTTTCAAATGATGCACATGTGTTTCCTCCCAGGGCCACACCCTTCACTGCAACTGGGCCAATGAGTTATTTAAGAACACTGAGGGTTTGCTTGACAGGTTAACAGGCCAATAGATAACAAGGTACCTCGTTATCTATTGGTCAACGTTTTACTGGCCTCATCATGTCCATAGTTTATATATTTTGAAAATATTTTTTTTGTTTAGCATAAGTACAAGGCTGTTACAAATCTTTGCAACTGTTTTGACTGTTTTTGGATCCAACCTTTAACATCAGATGAACTGGATAATAAACTTTTTCAGTTCAAGCTAAGGTAAAGAACTAACGTTGGCATTCTTACAGCTAATGTTGTCATCTTTAACGTTAGCATCTTTGCACAAGCACCAAACATTAGCATTTTTACAGCTAATGTTGTCATCTTTACAGCTAACACAAGCAGCATTAAAGCTAACAGCAGTTTGTGTTTACATAGCGCTCTTGGGAAAAGGGATTTCTAGACTGTAGAGGGATTTTCCGTTGCAGTAACAATGGAGCGACTCCTAATTTACAGCAGCTAGCTACAAGCAGCACTACTGTATCCAGATGTTCTAATAGATCAATGGTAAACACCTGTAACTGTCTACTTTGTTTTTCAGACTCTTGCAAAGCTAACATTAGCATCTTTACAGCTAAAATGCTTTTTAATAACATAACATGTACTTTGTTGAAAAGGATGTTATCATTGTTTAATCAGTTGTGTTGTTTCCAGGTAAAGACCAAACCCTGTGACCAAAGATGTCAGCTCTGTGCATAAATGGCTTGACGTTTGTTGCAATATTGGCCGTTTAAGTGGACATGCACAGTTGTGTTTCCCCCATGATTCTTTGCACAACGAGCGGGACGTGCTTGAGCTGAGTGGATCCAAACAAAGCCAATAGCTGAATCTTAAAAACCTGTTTTATACGAAACTTTTGATAACTAAAAAAGTTTATGATGTGACAATAGTTAAGAATTGCCACGAGATACAACCGTTCCTGAAGTTGTAGCTGCTGTTTCTGCCTAACACGAGCAGATTGTGGTTGCTTTGTGCTTTAGGGAAAAATGCTTTCTAGCCTGTAGAGGGATTTTCCGCTGCAGCAACAATGGAGCGACTACTGCGGCTGATTTACAGCAGCAATACTGTATCCAGATGTTCTAATAGATCCATGGTAAACACCTGTTACTGTCTACTGTTTTTCAGACTATCGCAATGCACTGTGGTCTATAGCCTACTGTAGTCCTTTAGTTGTTTCATTGATTAACTGGTCGATGGAGTCTTGTAATAGTCGACAAATAATTGTATTTAGATCTAGTGAGCGATCTTTGTAATTCACACAAAAAGTAGTGAACCACCTGAAGATGTGTGACAGAATGATTGGTCTCATCTGCCTTTTTTGATACAAATAGGGGAGACCGGGGCATGTTGTCACACTGGGTAAGTTGTCACACGGGGTAAGTTGTCACACTGGGTAAGTTGTCACACTGGGTAAGTTGTCACACTGGGTAAGTTGTCACACTGGCTTTTTTTCCAAAACCAAGGGGAGCAGCTCAAAATCTTAATAGCAGTTTTGTAGCTTTTCTTTGTGTGATGTCATATCCTGAGTGGGAAAGTCCTGACTTGCTGTATCACTAAGTAATCTGTGGCGACACGGTGGCGCAGCGGTTAGCGCTCTGGCCTCATAGCAAGAAGGTCCTGGGTTCGACTCCCGGGCCGGGGCCTTTCTATGTGGAGTTTGCATGTTCTCCCCGTGTCTGCGTAGGTTTCCTCCGGGTACTCCGGTTTCCTCCTACAACTAAAAACATGTCCATTAATGCCTCCCCTGACCCTTCCCCCAGGGCTCCCCTGCAAAAGAGATTCTGAATCTCAGTGGGACTTCCCTGGTTAAATAAAGGTCAATTAAATTAAATAATCTGACAAAAACCTTTTTTTATATGTTCAAGTAAAAAAATAATAATTTAGTTTTTTAAGTGTAACACTGTCATTACATGAAATATTAAAACTATATTTCTGGAGTTGGTAGAGGAGAGTGTTAAGAGTATTTACAAATTATAACTACTGTCTCTCTTGAAGCTGGAGCTAGCATTACCATATTTAGCAGCTCAGGGCAAGTTGTCACAGTCAAGGCAGGGCAAGTTGTCACAAGCTCACTTTGTAATAAAAGTCCATTTTAGGGCTATTCATGAAACATTAAATAAATTACTTTGTATAATAAGTCAATTGATTAAAGAATTTAGTTTTATAAAGCTTAAAATTTTAATAATAATTCAATAATTTTTAATTCTGTTGAATTTTATAAGATTTGATACATGTTATTGAAGCTGTATATACATATATACTATATTTATTTTTATTTAAGTTACATAATTCTTAGGTTTTGGATAGATTTCATGAGTGTAACAAATGTTATTAGATAGTATAGCAGTTTTCATAATTTAAAACTGCTATTGTAGACATGTTATTGTGCTACGTTTGTTCAGTAACATTTGTAGCACAATTTCTATTAATGTTTCAGAGTTTTCATAAATTGTATTAATTTCAGTGTAATAAAAGTTCATAAATTACTGTTTTTATTGTTTCACTAAAGAAAAAAAAATCGAATGTCATCAGTTTGAGAAATTCATTCATTTATGTTCATAAATGTTACAATGTGAAGCTTCAGCTTATCATTTTGCTAAAAATCAGAATATATCATTATGAAATAATTCAAATTTAATGTTGTAATACAGTGACAACTTGCTCCACATGCTGTGACAACTTACCCCGGTACCGACATTTTGAAGCCAAGACATGTCTCTTTCATTTTGTATACTTTTCATAAATGTATGACATATAGATCCAAAGATATAGGCATGAATCTAAAAAGTGTGACAACATGCCCCGGTCTCCCCTATACTTTCCTTTTCCATTTCTAACCCTAACCCTAACCCTTACATTTTAGTTATTGTATCATGTTTTAGCCTTTAGCTTCACTTGTACCATGTCTTTGTTTTAGTCGCTTAATTGTAAAATCTTTGCTCTACCAAGAATTATTTTTACGACACTAGCTACTTACTACTTCTCTAGATGCATTGTGGGAAACTCTGAGCGGACTAGTTTTACACCTGCCGGACATTCGGACACCACTAAACACGATGTGACTTTTGTATAACGCCCTATAAAGCATCTCCGCCTCGCTGCCCTGTAAACCATGCCGCGTCTGTCCGGAGCTCCTATTCTCTCTGTGGGACTGAAAGAGCAGCCGGTTTCCAGATTAAAAATAGCGTCTGGTCCTTGGCTTGGGAAGCGGGGATTCCCCAAAAACACACTCACACTCCTCAGACGTTTCATTTGGACTGCAGGCTCGGACACAGCACATGGACGGAACTCAAACTCTCACAATGGACCAACTAAACTGCAGGTCTTAGCTACATTTTTGCTCGACTTTCTTAACAGACACAAGTCACGCATAGCTCACTACTGTCACTAGAGCTTCAATAAATATCAAAACGGTTGGCAAAACACAGAAAAAAAAATAACTTTTGTAATCATCAAACAAGTTTTAGCTAATAGGCCGTTTTCACGCTGCGGCTACGCTAGGTCCGGCTATGCTAGCTCCGACTATGCTAGCTCCGGCTGGACAGTGTCGCGTCCCTTTTCGTACCTGCAGACCCGATTCGTACGCAAGTGTGATAAAAACATGCACACATTGAAAATAATAATGTAAAAATCTTGTTTTTAATCTAAACAGTCTTTATTCATAAATTATTTAACTGTTTATGAACAAATAATAAAAAGTGTTGTTTAAGAAATCACCGAAAATAATATTTTTTTCGAGGCACGTAAGGTCACGTGTGATGATGCGTTCAAGGGTTGAACGGAAAGATCAAACTCTTGTATTACACTAGATAAAAGGCAAATAACGGCTGTGGGTAAAGAATATAGGGCTTGTGGATGACGATAGTATTGTGTGTTTAAAAAAAGAACCAAAAACAGCCCTTCTTTTCTGTTTATTTTACAAATCGGGTCTTCCGGTACAAAAAAGGACGCGACAGACAGTTCCTTCTTGTCCCATTCAATCCTTGTGGGGAATTAGCCAAGATGCGCTAATATTAAAATCTAAAAAAACTCAAAGCAGAGAGCAGATTTCAACTAGATCATCACTGGCCAGAAGTTCAGAGCTTCACATACGAGGTAAATACATCACCAAGGAAAGTGCGTAATTTTGGCGCAATGCTAAATGCTAACAAATAAAGCTGACAATTTTAATAAAATATAAAAATAAAACTACATGACATCTAAGGCTGAGCTAGTTCAGTTTGTAGAGTTATTTTAGCATTAACAATTAAATTAAATTAAAAACATGCTAGCTTCAGAGACAAAACGGCACATTTTATAAACACATGGTGAAGTATTTACCTCGTATGTGAAGCTCTGAACTCTCAGCAAATGATTTTCTGGCTCTAACTTGTTGTCTGCTTTGTGTCCACCTCTTTTGTTAGTTTACGGCCTTTAAACTAGCCTCCCGAGAGAATGAATTGACTCAAAACAACTATCCGCTGGTTTAAATTTAACGGAACTAGCCAAGCGTATCGTGAAAAGGGTTTATTTCGATCCCAAACATCAAACAGACTGGATCATTCAACTTTTACAGCCCAAATTAAGACAAGCAGCTAAAGTTAGCATCTTACCAGCTACTGTTAGCTGCTAAGCTACAGCTAAATAGCTTAGTGGTAACTTTTAGTGTTTTGTTGATTATCTCAACAGTGCTTTTAAACTACTCTTTTATCAGCTTTCATGCAATCATTTTAGGATCAGATGCGGTTTGATTTCTTATTTTTAGTCAGAGCCGATATTGAGTTAAAATTCGATGGGCGTAGGCCCAGAAGCTTCTGCACAAGCGCATAAAGGTTAGCTTTTGACTACAGCAACAATACGAATCAAACTACTTTGACCCGTGGCTCCAACCTGCAGCTCAGGAGACACCAGTAGCTCGCCAAAGGATTTTAGAATCATACAAATGATTTATTACTCAAAATGCATTTATTACATGCCCAATTTTGCTATAAATGTATTAGTTGTGTCCACTTCTAAATGAATAATGGTTACTGTTTCATATTGGCATCTAACTGTTTCCAGTTTAACTTCAAATAGTAGCTCACCATCAGTGTAGTTTTGCAAAAGTAGCTCTCCTGGTGGAAAAGGTTAGAGAGCCCTGACTTAAACTATGTTATTTTCATTGATTACTTTTTGAAATATGTTTACTTTTAGGTAAAGGTGCACTGTGCAGCTTTTTGCTCAAAAATAAGCATGAATAAATGCATGTTTTTGTAGACCTACTGAGTGAGCTTGCATGACCACAAACTGGACAGTTATTTGGCCTGCACAGGAGATTTGTTTCTTCTTTTCACCTCCAGAAAGTAACACAGGGCATTCTTAAATAAAAGCTTAACGTTCGTAAAAACACAATTTTCAAATGTTAATAAACTTTATTATATCAATTTAATGCATTTTATAAGTGTAGAAAGCACGAGATTTATCAAAAATAAATATAAATTATACAAAACTTTTTAACAGACTTTTTTAATCCCCTATGACTGGCGACCTAAGGCTACAACTGACCGAGACGAAACTAAAATATAAGCTAACACCTAGCATGACTGACTCAAATTCGGCAACTGACTCTGATTGGGGAATGACAAGCACAACCAAATCTATCTAGTATAAAAGTGTATGTCTTCTTTAAGCGTTGAACTGTTAATAGTCAATGAGTCTCCCACACTGCCCCCGCTGGCTCACAGCGGTAGTACACATGCTGGGTGGTCGTTCATCATGAGTGGAACATCCTGGTCTTTTCCTCACAGCCAGACACAGACACACACTGAGCTTTGTGTCACACTGAACCGCCCTATAACATCACCACGGCAACAGAGGGCCAAGACTGGACAGATTTAAGACTTCTCTTCTCTCTCTCTCTCTCTCTTTCTCTCTTTCTTTCTCTCTCTCTCTTTTTCTCTTCTCTCTCTCTTTCTCTCTCTCTTCTCTCTCTCTCAGCTCTCTTTCTTTTTCTCTCTCTCTCTTTCTTTCTCTCTCTCTTTCTTTCTCTCTCTTTCTTTCTTTCTCTCTTTCTCTCTCTCCTCTCTCTTTCTCTCGCTCTCTCTCTTCTCTCTCTCTCTTCTCTCTCTCTCAGCTCTCTCTCTTTCTTTCTCTCTCTTTCTTTCTCTCTCTCTCTTTCTCTCTCTCTCTCACTATCTTCTCTCACTCTTTCTTTCCCTCTCTCTCTTCTTTCTCTCTCTCTATCCCTCTTTCTTTCTCTCTCTCTTCTCTCTCTCTCAGCTCTCTCTCTCTTTCTTTTTTTCTCTCTCTCTTTCTTTCTCTCTCTCTCTTTCTTTCTCTCTCTCTCTTTCTTTCTCTCTCTCTCTCTCACTATCTTCTCTCACTCTTTATTTCCCTCTCCCTCTCTTTCTTTCTCTCTCTCACTATCTTCTCTCTTTCTTTCCCTCTCTCTCTTTCTTTCTCTTTCTCTCTCTCTCCCTCTTTCTTTCTCTCTCACTCTCTCTCCCTCTTTCTTTCTCTCTTTCTTTCTTTCTCTCTCTCTCTCTCGCTCTCTCTCTCTCTCTCTCTCTTTCTCTCTCTCTCTCTCTCTCTCTTTCTCTCTCTCTCTCTGTTGTAGCTCATGTCTCCACTGGAAAACGAACCATCTTAAAACAAATTAAAAATGTTTAAAACCAGTCTGTTTTTGAGACCACCGAGTAGTGTCTAAATCAGTGTCTTCAACCTTTCACAGCAGAAGAGCCATGTTCGCCCTGTTCAAACCATGTCAGCCCTCCTCTCCCTAAACCCAAAAAAGTGAATTAAAACAAATACGACTTTAAAGGCGAGACTAATCAGTTTGTTTCAGTTACCACCTTTCTGTAATGTTGTGCCTTTTTGAGAAAGACTCTAATTATGGCAGTCAATAGATGTAGAAATGATTAAATAACCACTGTGCATCCACTAAACCAGTGATGTTCAACCAGAGATACTGTCAGGTCAGGTGTGCAGGGGTGTCGGACTGGGGGGGTAAACGGTACTAGTTTCCCCAGGGCCCAAGGCAGAAGAGGGCCCCCAAAGGCAGGTCATTTTTGCTTATGAGATAGATGGTTCCTCTAAATGCAGTTCATTGTGATATCAGAGTGTTTCATCATTCCCTAAAACTTAGCAAATGGATTTTACCCAAAGAAAATAGCTAGAAAAAAGATGATTATTAATTGGCAAATTTATTAACAAATGTAATAGCTAGAAAATATAATATTATTAACAAGATTTTGCAGGTTTCAGTGAACAAACAGTCACATATTCACATGATTTTGTTATAGAATATTGTCAATATATCACAAGTTAAGTATATTTTGGGCATAATTTAGTCAATTTTAGCTTAAAACAAGTTCAAATGTAAAAGAGTGTGTTTCCATTTGTTTTTGTCTAAATGCAAGTGAAAAAATCTTGAAAGTTAGCGTTATAAGGCATTCAATTTGATCTGCTGAAGCATGGAAAAATACCTCATATTGTGTAGAATGTAGATATTAAATAAATAAGCTATATATGAAAATTCTAGAATGAAGAAAAACAAATGAAAAGAAAAATAACAAGAGCCAACTAAGTAATTAAA
Organism: Mugilogobius chulae; assembly: GCA_038363315.1. Lineage (NCBI taxonomy): Eukaryota > Metazoa > Chordata > Actinopteri > Gobiiformes > Gobiidae > Mugilogobius > Mugilogobius chulae. The sequence goes on from CM076404.1 coordinate 6,390,885, forward strand.
ACACAAGATTATGGTATAGGGGCCCATGAAGAAAGTTTATACCTGGAGCCCAGAATTTGGTGCTACGCCTCTGCAGGTGTGCCTTGTAAAAAATACAATCACAGATTTAATTGAATCATCATCATGTTCAAAGTCAAACATTACACATATTTAATATGTATTTGATAGAATATGTGGTAATATTGTTCAAAATAGCTCGGAAAAGTGCACAAGGTTGCCTCTCTATGCATACAGTAAGTTTGAAGGAACATTACAAGCACACATGTACAAACATAAGGCAGACCCTCCACCAGCAGTTTACCCTTAAAAAAAAAAATATGAAATAATGTTGTTGTCAAAAATAGTTTGTTTTGGCATGATATGAGAAGGTGGTGTGCTGCAGAAAACATTTGAACCCAATAAATGTGCCGTGGCTCCAAAAAGGTTGGAAAACACTGCTCTAAACAACTGATACTATAAGATCAATATTGTGAATAGCTTAGAATAGCAAAGAATGGTCTGGAACTTTTATATAGTCTGGTTCCTCATGTCTGAACTGAATAATCAAGAATATTAGTTCTCATCAGGAGTCAAGTGCAGCTCTCTGATTGGCTGAGCTTGGGTGGTCTTCTCCAGTTTCACTTTGTTTTTGTAAAAAGAGGTTTTTAAGTCAAAATTGCCACCAAAATGAACACATGTCAATATTAACTATATATGCCTTGAAGGATTTTTGAAAGGAAGTTGTCAGATTTAAACCTAAATAGTGTTTGCAGTGTCAAAATCCACCTTTAATCTACATCTAGTGTTCAAACAGTATTGCTTAATCTTTCGAGTCATTGTTGGCAATTTTAGTTCAAATTTAGCAAACATCATCAGAGAAACGTTTAAATAAAAGAACAAGCTGGAAAGTGAATCAGAAGTCCAGAAAGAGCAGATTTCAGGCCACAAAATATTCACTCATGTTTAATTTTCAGATGTATTGTTCTATAATGACAAAGAGAACCTCTCCTGTATCACACATGTATATTGTCATGTTTTTGTGTCTGAGCTCATGAACACTGCTGAACTTAATAAAATGTACAGCCCAGTGTCTTTGAAGTGCGTCCAAGCCTCACACACAGATCTATAAGTTTTGTCCAGCTGTGCCAACAAAGCCAGTGTGAGCTTCAGAGTCCATGTCCACAACACCTGTGACCTCATCCTGGACCTGGACCAAGACGTTGGAGGGACATGTTCTGAGGATGTCATAAGTCTCTGAGCTCTGAGTCACTTTTGTCAAGCCTCAAGTCACAACGTTAGTGACTCAAGTCCAGGTTCACAGCTCCAACCAACACAAGAATAAACTATGATAAAAAACAGAAAGATTAGGTCAGAACTTTGAATCATTTTCAAATACTATGGACATTAGTTGTATTGATTATATTTTTTTTTCACAAATACATACGTAGAAGAAAGGGCGGTCAAAACACAGATTGGATCAAGTTAAGAAGATTTACTTCTAGAAAACTGGCAAGCTTCGTTAATACATAGATTCCCAGTCTTTTTCAGACCAGGGACTTCTTAGTGATGTGAAAATTTACCAGGATCCCTTATCATTTTCAACAATAAATAATAGCTGCATTTCCAGCGGGACACTCCCTCTGCAGACCAGGCAGGTAGGTCATGTTTTTTACAATGTACAATTACATGAATGTTTGTACCAGACTCATTTCCATCTGTCATCCTGGCAGGGGAGGCACACTGGACATGTTTTTAGTGGTAAAAGGAAACTGAAGCACCCAAAGGAAACCTGCGCAGAGACAGGGAGAACATGCAAACTCTACATAGAAAGGCCCCAGGTCGTCCAGGAGTCAAACCCAGGACTTTCTGGAACTCCATACAAACACAAACTGCTCGTGATCAGCAGACACTCAGCAATTCTGACCTAGTTTCATATTTAGCTTCATATTAAACGGCTTTTTAAAGGGACTGTACCTGATTTTTGCATCCTAAAAATGTAAACAAACAGAAATAATTCATTTTAACCTTTTTCCTTCAGGCTACATGATTTCCTCACGTAGCTAATGCATTCTGAGCTTCAGAATTGTTCATCATGATGAGTTTTAATGTTTTTTCACAGCTTTTAACAGCGAGGTGAGTCACTATGCTAACAACAGTTAGCCACAATGCTAAAAACAAAAAGAAAAAGCTGCACACAAACAGGATTTTATTAGACATAGACAGAACTTTGGGGACTAATTTCCACCTGATTAGATACATTAACAAGGCATCAGTGTTAGGGGGAAATTGCTTTTAAGTTATCTTGTTGCAAAAAAATCGAGTACAGTCCCTTTAAGCTTTAGCTTCCGCTACCACTGCTCGCCCTGTGACTCCCGCTCTGATTGGTCAGAACGGCCAGGCCTGAGCTTTCAGCTTTATTTAGATCCACTCAGCTCAAACTCGCCTGCTCATTGCTCAAAGAATCATGGTGAAACACAACTGTGCAAGTGTGTCCAACAGCCTGTACAACACCTGCAAAAGGCTAAAGCTAACGGGACAAATGCCACTGACGCACATAGAGCTGGGCAATATATCGAAATTTAGATAATATCGTGAATGTTGTTTTTAAGATATGCAAAAATTAAATATCGAGTATATCGTGCAGTAAAAACATCCAACAAAAGAGCTAATTTACGATAAAAAATTACGTAAGTGATGCAGTAAAGTTTTTAATAGACAAAGTAAGTTTATTTCTATCAGTGTTTGTAGATAAGCGCTTTACAAAAATGAGGTTATAGTGGGAGATGGCTGCACTTTTGTAATTTATTTGACAAATATTTGTCTGATAATTAAACACCAGACGAGGCAATATGTGCCTGGAATAAGTAATATTTTACTTATTTTAAGTACATTTTATTAGCTTCGATTAAGGTTGTCGATGGAACAAGCATAAAACAAGTTGTTTTACATAAAGTAAGAAAAATACACACTTGAACTTGAATTTAATTGAATTGGAAAAACCTTCTGAAATAAGCACTAAATTGACTTGTTCTATTGCAAATCTTTATTTAAGAAAGTCATGTAAAAAGTCATTCAATCAATTTTAGATGTTTTCCCAATATGGTAACAAGTTTGAAAATCATTTATAACAAGTTTATGTGGGCCTGAAAAAATATCGTTCAAATATCGTTATCGAGATTTGCCCAAAAATTATCGAGATATTCATTTTTGTCAATATCGCCCAGCCCTAGACGCACAGCACCGCCATCTTTGATCACCAGAGCTCGGTGCAGAGCCAATCCAAATCATTGACAAGTGCTCTCTTTGTAATGAAGCTCCATCTATGTCATTTCGTGACATCAATGTTGCTTCAAATCAAATGCAATAGCTCTACGACACAAACCTGCACAATCCTTCTGAATTAAATACATTTGTTTGAAAGAAAAAGGGTGCATGGTAGCCAAGTGTTAGCTCTGGCTTCCCAATATGATATGGTTCGACCAGGGAGTTGGACCATATCAACATCTCATGATCTCTCTGGGTGTTTGCATGCTCTCCTCGTGTCACTGGGATAGGTTCCAGTCACCTGCAACCTTTAACGGGAACAAGCGGTGGAAAAGGGTATCGGCTGAACCTTTATCATGGGGCCGATATCAAATCCAGCAGAATTTATATAGATAGATGTCATAGATATTTGATCCCAGTATCTATTCCCAATATTAAGACTTTTTAGGAGAACCCAGTGCTTTTGTTCTGTTGTGGTCGTTGCTCATAAGATCACTGTAACAAGCAGCAACTCTTTTTAAACCCCATGTCTCTTGTGACTTTTCTGAAACATGAAGGAATCAATCCAAACACAACTAATAACGAGCCGACGTCAGAACAAGATTAAAAACTTTATGAAGAAAGCAGACGTTTGTGGGGGAAAAACCCGTCGGCCGAGAGGCTTTTGGACGACGATCCGGTCAAACGATCCGGTGTGAAAGTCTCCTCGGGGACAGAGTGTGGTCAGACAAGTGCTCCAGTCACAACCATCCCACATCAGATCAGACAAAACTGAACAACTTAAGAAAGAGAGAGAAGGAGAAGAGAGAAAGAGGGAGAAGAGAGAGAGAGAAAGAGAGAAGAGAAGAAAGAGAGAGAGAAAGAGAGGGAGAATGAGAGGAGAGAGAAAGAGAGAGTGCGAGGAGAGAAAGAGAGAAAGAAGATAGAGAGAAGAAAGAGAAGAGAGAGAAAGAGAGGGAGAGCAAGAGGAGAGAGAAAGAGAGAGCGAGAGGAGAGAGAGAAGTGAAGAAAGAGAGATAGAGAGGGAAAGAGAGAGCGCGAGGAGAGAGAGAAAGAGAGAGGGAAAGAAAGACAGAAAGAAGACAGAGTAGTAGAGAGAAGAGAGAATTAGAGAGAAGAAAGAGAGAAAGAAAAGAGAAAGAGGAGAGTGAGAAGAGAGAGAAAGAAAAAGAAGAAAGAAAGAAAGAAAGAAAGAAAGAAAGAGAGAAGAGAAGAAAGAGAGAGAGAAAGAGAGGGAGAATGAGAGGAGAGAGAAAGAGAGAGTGCGAGGAGAGAAAGAGAAAGAGAGAAAGAAGATAGAGAGAAGAAAGAGAAGAGAGAGAAAGAGAGGGAGAGCAAGAGGAGAGAGAAAGAGAGAGAGCGCGAGGAGAGAGAGACAGAGAGAGAGAAAGAAAGACAGAAAGAAGATAAGACAGAGTAGGAGAGAGAAGAGAGAATTAGAGAGAAGAAAGAGAGAAAGAAAAGAGAAAGAGGAGAGTGAGAAGAGAGAGAAAGAAAAAGAGAAGAAAGAGAGAGAGAGAAAGAATAAAATGTCAAACATTATGAGACATTCTGGATCAACATCAGCCTATAAATCAGACTCATTATGTCCAATTAAACACAACTAGGATATCGGCTGAACCGATATTACGAAGCCGATACTCGATCCAGAAAAATTTCCTGGATCGGCACCGATATTTGATCCCAGTATCGGATCGGTGCATCTCGCCCGTCCCAAGTTTAGTTTAGTTTACTTTATTGGTTTCTTTATCAGGGACAGTGGACAAAAACATGATCCTAAACAAAAGAGAAGAGAAGCTTGAGCTGCTCATTTCCACCTGGAGTGTCTGGACAGGTCGTTGTTAAAGATGACGGACATGACAATAAAATACATATTTACGTACAAAAGTAATTAGATCATTCTGTCATCCAAACATGTATTTCATAAAACCTCAGGCACTTCTACAAGACAGTCACACACATCCAACACTATTTACATTACTGTAATTTCTGCCCTATTGAGCGCACCTGAATATAAGCAGCACCCACTAGATTTAAGAAAGAAAAATGATAAGTACATATATAAGCCACACTTAATAGTAAGTCTATGAGAGTCTATCGTTTTGCTGCGCTGCCGTATAAGCCGCAGTGTTCAAAGCTTGAAAAAAAGTAGCGGCTTATAATCCAGAAATGACGGTATTTACACTCGACAGTTCAATGTGTACATGTTTGTTTATCTAAAAGCCACTGCTCGTTCAGACGTGTAAACACGTAATAATCTCATGTGGGAGAGTGTTCCAGAGGCTCATGGCCTGATATGGCTTGATCGATACAGTCGCCTGCAGAGTCGGATGTAACTTTGTTACTGTAAAAATACAGTTACTAACAAAATACTCACATTTAGATTAAAATAATCTATAAAAGTGGTTTATTGTGTGAGATGAAGCTGATCAGAGACACAGATGCAGAGCCCAGAATCCTTTGAATGTGGATTTGACTGAATTTGAGCCTATATGTTGTTCGTCTTTGCTTAAATGCCAGAATAACATTTCAAATCCAGTTTTTGATCAATGTTTGCACTAACACACACAAAGTAATCTTAAAGTCATGTAACTAAGTTACTTTTCTGAGGCAGCAACTAAAGCCCTGTTTCCATAGGCTCGGGTCGGGGCGGTACGGTACGGTCCTATGCTGTTTCCACTGCGCAAAGCGAGCCGTTCCGCCCCGTTTGCTGGGTCCATAGCGAGCCGCTTTAGGCCCTGCCTTTGCCCAGGACCCTGCAGCAGACCTCGGAGCGGTCCCCCCTTTAGGCTCGATGATTAGACAAGAGAAAACACAGGCTCAGACTAAAACTAGACGGAAAAGAGCAAATAGAAACATGAAATAATGTTTCTCACCTAACGCTGACTTGATCCCCTGTCAAACCGCTGCATTTCCACAGATGAAAACTTTATTTGTTGCTCCGATAGACTTAGCAAAGTAAAGCAAAGCTAGCGCATTAGCATCAGCTGTTTCCTGTTTGCCGAGGCAAAACACTGTAAAAAATTATAAATCCTGTGTGTAATGTGTCTGACATAATCCAGCCTCAAAACATTAAACAAAACGCGTTTAATAAGCGTCATAGAGTTGCACAGACTTTGCCAAAAAGTTAAATAAATTATTTAAAAAGTGACGATAGACCGGAAGTAGTTTCTTGTTTACACCAGCGTGACCTAAATGTCACAGCGCCACAGACGTCAAATTATTACACGTCTTTTTGTGAATCGCTCAGATTGACGCCAGGAAGAAAAAGTATAATTCAGATACATTTTCTTTTTTATTTATTTAAGAAAGCATGTGTAATGTGTGAGTGACATCAGATGCTCACATAACAGACCCTCTGGAGCCTGGACCTGCAGTAGAAACGCTCACCATCATTAACACAAGCGGCCCAAACCGCTCCAAAGTGAACCGGTCTGAGGGACCCAGGCTAATGGAAACGTGGCTTCAGTAGTGTAACTAAGTAGTGCTGTAAAGCGAATAAAAAATTGAGGAAATGAATTAATTATGATCTGTAACTAATCCATCTTATGAATCTATTTTTAATCTCACCTAAGAATTGCTGAGAAAACACACAACTTAAGTGTTTTTGTTTTTATCCAATTTAATGAATTACAAATATTGTTGCAGATGGAAATATTAATATATTTAAAAAAAATGAAGACTTTGAAACTGGAAACAATAAAGTTAAAGATTTCAAAATAGATTCATGCTATTAAACAAATTAACTTGATCAATATGTCTGTAATTAATTAAGCACAATGAATGCACTAATTTGACACCCCAATAACTAATTATATATTTTAAAAGTAATAGGTAATGAATCATTTTCCAAACTTGGTCCCATGCAACTGCAGCACCTGTCTCTTCATGCACTGAAGCACACACAGATGATCCACCAGTGCACTTCTGTAAATGTTCGTCTATGAAGTCTGCAGAACCAAGGTGTGTGTCCCTCCAGAGCTCTGTTTGTGATTTCTGTGTGGTTAGAAAAACAGGAATATTGTAATATACTGACAAAATTAGAAATAAAAAAATACATATTTCAAAACTGGAATTGTGACGCATGTATCGAGACAAGATTCTAATCACGTCCAAACAGAATCTTTAATTACATGTGTGTGTTTCAAAGCTGAGTCAGCACACGTTTGTTATGTTTCCAGATTAATCCTGCTGCATTTAAACTGGATTAGTGATTCATAAATGTGGAACTACTAAAGCATCTTCTCCTCATACTTGATTTATCTTTGAATCTAGTCCCAGACGTCGCTCTCACGCAGCTCTTCTGTCACACACTTTCTATGGTGAAGGGGTTATTTTTATGAGGCACAGTGGCAGAGATTGTGGCTTTACAGCTCATTTCCATCTGTAGACCTCCTGAAGTGTTGTTTTCATTACAATATCAATGGGATTCATTTAAATATGCAACTCACTTCAGTTTTCCTGATTGTAACTATAGGCATTTCACACAAGAAAGAACCAAAAACTATTCCCAGCAAGTCCTTGATTAGTCAGAACTATATCCTGTCCAGTTTCTGAAAGTGGCTCTAACTGGCTTTAGCGTTAGCATCTGTAAAGCCTGGAATACTGTATTTAAAGAAGTTATTAAGTTACGTCTTTTTTGATCCCACATAAATCATGACAAAACATTGCTGAAGCTGAATTTGTAAAATTAAAAATTTGTAAATTAAAAGCTATATTTTGGGAGTTACTGCTTATAAATCATTTTTTAAATAGAGGGAAAGTTTATATAAATGTGAAAACTTATAAATAAGTTATTAAAAAAATAAACATTTTTTTTTATAAATGTTGAAACATACTGTACCTGCCCCAGAGCAGAAGCTAAAAAAGTAACGAAAGTATGGCCTGATCTGTGTAAACACGCCTAAAATGGGGACTGAACCTAAAAAATACTAGTAACTGAAAAAAGTTCCTACAGTGGGAAAAGGTCTTATTACTCAGGCACTAAAAACAAATGTGTAATCTGCAGCTACAGATATTGAGGCTGGATTGATCAGAGTCGTACCTTCATATACACAGACTACGCAAGTCGCATTGTCTGCGTATGTGCTGAGCTAAGATTGACAAAAGCAGAGACATGTGTCTGATCATTCTTAGCACAGAGCGCAAAATCAAAGACTCAAAGACAATTTGGACAACAAATACATGTTCTGCTGAATGTTCTCATAAGCTCTCACCCAATCTTATAAAGATGATCTACTTAAAACGTCTGCCGATCGCAAAATTTACTGCAGCGAAAATGACCGTGACAAAATACGGCGAATTTTCAAAACCCACCTAAAACATGAGGCTGCCACGAAAAACTTTCAGATTTGAGTATTTCTGTCCAAAAAGTCCAGCGTGATGATGCAGCTTATCAGCTGTTCCAGTGTCAGTGTGAAGAGTGAACAGAGGTGGAGCTCACAGGGAGAGGGACAGGGCTGGGGCCCCACTTGGAAACACTGACACCAAGTAAAACTTGAGGAGGTGCAATCATTTAATAATAATAAAATTTTGCTTAGAAATTAAAGATTTGTTGGTCTAAAATAGCCCACTCCAAATTTACAAAAAATACATCTGTTTTATTCAAAAGTTTCGGGGGCAGGATCTTACATTATCTCTTTATTGTGATAAATATTATTTAGCTTACACTTATTTGTGTCTGTCGCTTTGTGTATAGTTATAAATTAGAATGAAAAAAGTCAATTTAAACGCTGCTTTGACTAGACTGATTAAGGTTTGTAGAAAAGAATGGACGGCCCCTAAGCTGATTTTTGCTTAGGGCCCCCAAAAGGTTAGATCCAGCTCTGGGAGTGATACTTGGTTTTACATAGTAAAGTAGAATAGTCTTTTTGGTTCACTCAGTGCAGAGACTTGACACACAATGACAATTACAGTAACTAGTTTCTTTTACTCCCAGCACTATTTAAAAGAAATCTTGTTTTTGTACCAAAGAACAAACATAGATCTGTCATTTAAAAGATTTACATGCTCACAAAATATGGCTTACATTTATGGCTTATGTTATACACGGTAACATATTTATTCACATTAAAAACATTGGATTTAACCTTGTCTGTCTATTAGTTGGTGGAAAATGAACATGTGTGTTTTCAGGAGGCTGTCTTGACCCTACAGAAACCTAAACTCTCTGAAGCTTCTGGGAAACACAGTCCTGAGCTAAACTGGTCCTAGCGGTGCTGGACAGCTGGTCAGCAGGACTGGTTTAGGAAAGAAGAGACGTTAGAAGAGAAAGTGTTTTTTAAGAGGAGCACTAAACGAGCTCCGTGTAACGTCTGCTTTGTCCAGAACCAAGAATAAACGTATTCAACTTTGACTCTGTTGGGGATTTTCCTGCAGACAGATCACGATTTCGATTTGATCACAATTCTTCTCGACTATTGTCTTTTGTCTTTGAGGTAAATACAATCATCCTCTTTTCTGAAAGTTCATACTTTACTGTGATTGGTCAAATCCAGCTGTCACTCACTCAGAGCAGAACAAAGACCATAGACAAGCAACCTCAGTTTTTGAAAATATGCTAAAATCCATGTTTCATTCATAAATAGATATAGTTTTGTAGATCAAACCTGAAAATTTGCAAAATTCACCTGGAACTAGAGCTGGGCGGTATGACCAAAAATTTATATCACGGTATTTTTCAAAATTATGTCGGTGTCACGGTATTTGACGGTATTTTTTATCCAGGTACATGACTAGGTGTTAACCCCGTTTCCAAAAAATTTAGAGAATAATTAGGCTACTGCAGTAAATTAGTTTAGAATGAGCAGACTAGTATAAACCCAGGTTTGAATCGTCCCACAAATGCTGCTGTATCCAAAGAGGTGACAGACAGTGACACTCATAACTGTATGAGGTGAAGAAATGAGAATGCATGACGTTGCGCGCTGCTCCCACTGCGTGCTGCTCCGCCCCAGTCCGCCTCCGGGGGTTGCCGTGGGTCTCCGCTCCGCGGGGCTGCGTGGCGCGGGCCGCTCATGTGTTTCGTGGGATAGCTTTAGCTCTTGACACGGCGGTGGACGTCTTTTCCTCCTCCGTTGGGGGTAGACTGATGTGTTGCGAGCACGAACTCCGTGGCATTGTCCTGTCCATGTGTGGGCGACGTGGTTCACTTTCTTTTTCCTGCTCGGTGCGTTATGGGCTGTGGAGCTTCACTTTGCCGCGGACTCGGGCGGAGAGGATGGTGGCCTTGGTCCGTGTTTGGTCGGGTAGCGGCGGGGGGACGGGCTGCGGCGGGGCCTTGCGCGGCGGGTGCGGGGGATGTGGTGGCTGTCTTCATTCATTGAAACGGCAGCGGCTGGTCCAGTGGTCGGAGCGGAACGGGGCGGGGCTGTATGTGGTGGGATCAGCGCGGCGCGACGTTCCGCCGCTCTTTCTTCCGGACATACCGCACACACCGGTGTATGGAAAATTCATATCATTAAAAAAAAAAACACCGGTGTCAAATATTAAACGGTATACCGCCCAGCCCTACCTGGAACTTGACTTGAAGATATGACAAAAAATTTACATCACAATTTTTTTTTTTTTAACCAGATCCCGATTTCGATTTCATCACGATTCTGACAGTAGACAGTTTATTTTCCTAATGTCTTTGAGGTAATTACAACTCATTATCAACAGCTAAATTCATCTGTCAAAATCCGACCAGTGTTGCCAGATCTTCAAAGAGAAACAAGCGATCTCAGCCCTTCAAAAAATTTGATTAGAACATTGTGTGTTGCTGCAAAACAAGTGTGTTGTTTTTTTTACATTAGTAGCAACTTTTAGACATGACAACTTGCTAAAAATTCATGTTTCAGTTATATAAATGTATATATTTTAGGGGTGTAACGGTATACATGGTCGTAGTGAATCGTTTCGGTACAGCACGTTCGGTTCGATGCACGTGTGTACCGTTTCAATACTATTTTATGTAAATAAATGTGATTTTGCGCGACCGGGGCGGAACTGTTCACGCACGGCATGTTTCTACACGGACAGTATTAAGTGATGCAGCGCTAGCTTATATTTTGTGTTTTTTTTCCACGTCTTCCTTGGACTTTTATTCATCCGCGCTGCTTACTTGATGCCAAGTGAATACTTCTGATGGATTTACATGTCTCCGCTTTCGTAAACACTTCAGAATCATCGCGGGACAAAGACGAACATTTGAACTCACCGCTACCGCCGCGTCCCAGTCACCTGTAGCACACACAGTCACAACTACAAGGCTTTCTGTGAGTAAAATCCTGCACAAACACCGCTCCTTGTGAAAAAAGTCCATCGCCACATTCACATGTCCGCTCGATAGATATGTGTTGATCAAAAAGGACTGTCTCAAAGGCTCCAAAAAACTTAAGCTGCCTCTATGAGCTTCCTCTTGATTCATCGCCACACTGCACCACGTCATAAGCCACTGTTCAGCAACATTAGAATCACGCACTGAGCAAATACAAGCAAAAATAAATAAATTAAATTAAATAAAAATAAATAAATACAAAAAAATACAGATTTAGTGAGTTTTTTAAATATAAATAAATAAATACAAGCTCAATCTAAATAGATTTTGTTTCTTTGAGATATTCCTGCTGCAGGGTATCAGCGTTAAATTAATATTAATAGAATATTGTTGCTTTTACAGTGAAATGTACAAATATTGTTTTCTTTTTAAACATAAAACCTGAACTGAAAGTGTACCGAAAAATACCGAACCGACAACTGTGAAAACTGAAAACCGAACCGAATATGATTTTAGCGTACCGTTACACCCCTAATATATTTCCATAAATCAAGCCTGTAAAAAAGGCTAAGATTCATTCTTTTGATGAACTAAAAGCACAGTCCAAAGGAAACTTCAAAAAAGAAGCCCAAAGTCACTATAAAGACTTGGATTTGGCAACTCTGAGACTAAGACTAATAGATTGGAAAAAATAGTCTATATGTGACCAGACAGATGCAGCAAATACAGAAAAGACAAATCTCGATATGACGAGTTCATCAAAAAAGCACATTGTCACAGAGATGAGCTCACCATTCAATTTTTATCACAACATTGCCCAGCCCTACTTGAAGCTGCAGCACAAAAAAACCTCAACACATGACCTTCAAAACTCACAAGAATATTGTTATAAAGAAACAAACTTGGCAACTCTGAGGCTGAGAGAAGTATAGATTAGAAAGATATGTCTATATTTTAACAAACAGATGAAATAAATAGAGAAATGGAATATCACGAGTTGACCAACAGTGAGCTCAGAATTCCACAGTGATGTGTAGTGTTGGCTGTAACTAACTTACCAATACTCAGTTGCTATAACAGATGACAGTACTCAGTTACAAACATGACACAGATCTGCAGCTGGAGCAGGACCCAGAAACATTTGTATTGTTGATTTGATTAGAGCCAGTTTGAGTTTGAACGTTTTTGTTGTTTGTCTCTATTTAAAGGCCAATAACAAAACTGGAAATCCCGAGTTTGATTGATGTTTACAATATCACACATAGGGCCTGATTTGTCAAACATTTGCTCATGTGCAAAACAGGTTAGGGGGAGCATACACTACAGATGCAGAATTTGAGGTGGTGCACATCTCTTTTGTGTAATATGTAATATGTACATCTTCTCATTTTAAAGTATACATAAATTGCATCAAAATAACTTTTTTTTTCCAGTTTGCACCTGCAATTTAGCACCTGGCTTGATCAATCAGGCCCATAAAGTCAGCTGAATGCACAAGTACTCAGTTCTACTTAGAGGTGTGCAATATATCGAATTTTAGATAATATCGTGAAGGTTGTTTTGGAGATGTGCAAAAAATTGAATATCGTTTAATAGAAAAAAAGGAAAAAAAGTCATCTACACTTTTGTGATTAGATTTGTGACATTTCAACAATTATCTAACATTTACCAATACAAACCTAAATGAGACTAGATAGTGCTTGTGGATTCAAATTATTGCTGCGTTAAAAAGACACTGAGTCAGACAAAAATGTGTTTAACCATTTCTTATTGCGTACTTCACTGAGAGTTCAACACATTCTCTCTATGATTTTAACAAGACAAAAAAACTCTAAATCAGTGGTGCCCAAAAGTGTGGCCCAGGGACCAAACTCGGCCTGCCAGAAGTGCTCGGGTTTGATAGGATTGAAATTTGTTAAACTGTTAAAATCTCCAAAACATGTAATAAAAGACAATTTCATCTGTCTTTACTCTTTTAAAATACAAAGAAAAATTATGTGTGACCCTCAGCGTAATACATTTCACACAAAGAGGAAAAAAAACTGCTCTAAATGGAAATGAAAGTAGCACCAGCTCATCTTTATGGACAGTACCAGCTCTTCTTTGAGCTCACTTAAAGCACTGACATGTGAAGTAATCCCAAAGTAATGGAAGTACATTTCTTGGGGCAGTAACTAAGTAGTAGAACTGCAACTAACGATTATAGTGTAGGGTAGGGATGTCACGATATCAAATTTTAGAATCACGATTATAGCAAAGGAAAAATCACGATTTAGCGATTATTCACAATTATCGGCATAAAGAAAAAATAAATACATTATATACATATATTTATTTTTTAAATCTAAATGATTGGTATTTGATTTGCTGACAGTGACAATACACTGATTGTTTTACATAAATATGATGTAGGCTTGATTAAAAACAATAAATGCAATTATTTTAAATAATTACCCTTTGAAAAAAAATAATTTATTATTTATGTTTTAAACAAATTATCATTCAAGCATAAAAAAAACATTATTGTCCCTTTAATTGCTTTAATATTCTCCTTATACGTACAAGGAGAGATCGATTACTAATAATATATTATGTGTGATCTGTCACGTGACTCACGAAGGTGACGTCATACACACGTTTTGTTTTCCCAGCGTCGTCACGTGACGTCTGCAGCGTCTCTGCTTTAGTTTTACTTTCAGGTCAGAGTTTATGTCAAACGAAGCATAAATAGTCGTTCATTTTTGCCGTGAGCTGCGTGACTCTCTCTGGAGCACTTTGTTTAAAGGATTTACTTTGTTTCTTTACCTTCACTTGGATGAACAGCGAGGGACGATCGTATCGAAGATGCTAGATCATGATGTGTTAGCGCTTTTAGCGGCAACTTTTCAAAGACACGTCTTGCATCTTGGACACTCTTCAGCCGCACAAAGCCCTGGTTATCTTAAAAACAACCCTCGACTTGATACAATTCCTGAAGCGCTAACTTCAGCAGCCTTTCAACTAGCGGTGAGTTGACGACACACACGCTGTTCTCCGCCTCACGCTGCCCGAGCACGGCACGGCAGTCACGTCACAGAAGACGTAAGACGTGTTTGCGGTTTACCGTGAGTTGTAAAAATTCCACGAATAACCTACCGGGGGGGAAAATATTCACGATTATTGAAAAACCGGTTAATCTTGACATCCCTAGTGTAGGGCAATAGTAACATGACTTTCTTGTCTTAAAATATATATATAACAGCTTCAAACTCAACAACTCCACTGAACCCAAACCTGTTCATATGTCAAACCAAGATCTGCACCTTTCATTTCAGACCATTTTAACCAAGTTTTAAACTAAAATTAAGTTGGAATTTTGGCAAAGTGATACAAATACCTCCACTAAATTTTGAATGAAGGCTCATAATTAATGCACAGCTAGCAACTTTTCCAATATTCTACTTTTTCCAACAACTCCAGCAACAACACGATCTGTAAATATTGCTTCAAGTGCCATGTAAACACAGAACAGAAATGAGGTTAGTGTGTTGCACTTTTACCTACACTTTTCGCAACGATCGTCCCGACACCACAGATGGCAAGTCTTTTGAAGTCGTTTTTCTTGAGTATCTGTACCTGGGTTTTAAACAATTTGGTGACTTTTTACTTTTACTTCTTCCATTTATCAAGAAAAAGCTCTGTACTTTCTACTGCCTACATTGTAAAACAGGTACATAAGCCCACAAAAGCTAGTGCAGACCTGCTGTGTGTGTAAGTTAATCTGTAAAAATCACCAAAAACTTAATCACGTCACTTAAATTCCATCTTAGACTCACACACACATTACAAACTGACTTAAAATCTGGATTTTTATCTTCATTCTTTGGTATTTGTTTCTGGTTAAACTTAATAGACCTAATAGTAATTGAACTTGTTACTGCTTTGTTTCAATAGATTCGTTTTATTTCAAGCCAAAGACATTTTTACTCCCCACACTGACAACTTCGATTCAAGGTAAAGTCATCAGAAATGTCTTGATAAAAACAGTTTTTTTTTTCAGCAATTTTATTTTTATCCGGTTATAGATAAAAACTTTTGGCAGTGAGCGTACTTTTTACTATTTCAGGCCAAGAGGCAGCAACATTTCAAGACAAACAAAGACACAAGATCGCACACTAAGTAAAACAAACGTACACATTTCGCGTACTAGTCCTCTTAAACATCTAGAAGCCTCGTTTAGTGACACCAGAGTGTTTAGACCAATTTCAGTTTGGAGTTCATTCCAAAGCTCAGTTCTCTCGGTCAGGGGTGGCAACTAAGTCTTTTTTTTCAAGAAGTATCTGTACTGTCTACTCCCGACAGTTTCAAACCAGATGAGTTACTTTATAAGCCCATAAACACTTTTTTTTTAGACCTGTTGTGCTGTCGTGTTTTGTGAACAAATTAACAAGTGAAATAAGTTGTCATATTTATAGTGTTAGTAGTTTTAACCAAGACTAAACAAACAACCTTTGGCAGTGTGATTGTACTTTTTACTTTACTTAAGTTTACTGTTGTACTTTTACTCAAGTAAATCAGTTTCAGCAGGACTTTGACTTTCACCAGAGTTGTTTTTAACACAAGTAACTGTACTTTTACTTGAGTAGTGAAGTAGTGAACCCTCTATAACTCAGGTTCTAGTCACTAGAGCCCCTGGGCACCAAATAATCCACCAAATATTGCGGAGTAAAGCAAGTTCAGCAGTTCAGCAGCAGACCTACTTTTACTTTTACCATTTCTTTACACAAGTAAGTATATACCTCCAGACAGTACTTTTGCCATCTCTGAAGTAGACTAATAAGTAATGTGTAACTAATGACTTTTTGAACAGCCATACTTTTTCCAACAACTCCAGCAACAACACGATGACATTCTACTGTAAAATACGGTTTCAAGTGCCATGTAAACACAGCACAGAAATGAGGTTAGCGTGTTGCACTTTTACCCACACCTTTCCCAACGATCGTCCCGACACTTCCACGCAGCTACGTACAAGTTTCAACCAAGTTTTTTAAGCTCAAAACAAACTTTCTCCAAACCAAAACCAAGCAGCGAAACCACATCCAACAACACAAAACCAAACCTCACAAGAACCAGCGTAAAATCTCAGCACGACACAAAAAAAAAAAAACAAAAAACGTGCGTAATCGTTCTTTTTCTTACCTGCGATATGGACATGTTGAGGTAAACGAAGAGCCCCGTGGTGGAGGCGATCTGCAGCACGACCACCACGATCACCACCATCGCCACCCACATCTTGGACGGCGTTTCCCGGCGTGCCCTGGGAGCCGCCGCCGCCGGTCCGGTCGCGGGCACCATCATGTACGTGGTGGACTCGCTGCTCACGGACCTGAAGTAATCCTGCTGCTGCTGGTGCTGCTGGAGTGCGCTCGGAGTGTGTGCCATGGCTGTCCCGAAGCATGAGAACGAACACACACAAAAAACAAAACAACTACTAAGGTCCGGCGCGCCCAAAAAGTCCCCGTGAAAAGGAGAAGAAAAGAAAAGTTAAGACTCCATCTGGAAATAAAAATAGAAGTGGTGTTTCTGGGGAAGGTAGCGTGCGTAAAAAGAAAGAAGTTTTGGGAGAGAAGGAAAGAGTTCAGCGAAGTGTGTGCGCGTCCATGACTGAACTGGTCTGAGAGAGAGAGAGAGAGAGAGAGAGAGAGAGAGAGAGAGAGAGAGAGAGAGAGGTGTTGTAAAGCTGCAAACCTGGAGGCTGCATTTGCACGACTCGCAATGAGATGTAATTTTTGAGTTAAAGAACACTTTTTTCCCCTCTAACCTATAAAGCTTTAAGTGACTTATATCAAAGATGGACTAGTTCTGTATCAACACTTTGTTCTCAAGATGCTGGACTTTTGGTGGTTCCGAGAGTCTCTAAAAGCACAACAGGAGGCAGAGTATTTAGTTGTCAATCTCCCTGGTTATGGAATCAGCCCTACACAGTGTCTACATTTAAGACTCGGCAAGTTGCAAGAACGCCGAGTGTCTATGTCTAGTTATTTTAGACCCCATGTATAGGCCAAAGTGGCCTGTCGAGCCATCAGTTTCATAAATATTTTGCGTCCAAATTCTCGCATGTACAATAAGCTGTCTGGTGAACTAGGCGAGGCATTACACAGTCTTCTCATTTCACTTCGTCTTTACAACCACATCTCGTGTGTGTGAGAAGTGAGGTGCTGCAGCAGTTTGGAGTGTGCCATTGGTCTTTACAATTGGCTAAATGGCGGCACGGTGCCAATGCGGATATCGCCGTGGCCTCTCAGCAAGAAGGTTGCGGGTTTGACTCCAGCACGACTCTGCCTTTCTGTGTGGAGTTTCTGTTCCTCCCCGTGTCTGGGTGGTTTCCTCCGGGGACTCAAGTTTCCCCACCACCCAATAACATGGTCAGCAGGTGTTTGGGAACAGCTGGTGATGGTCACAGGTTGAGGCACCAGGTGAATTGCTTTTTCTGACCTGCTCCAGGGCTGCTACTGTCACTGAGTGGAAGGGGTTGCTGTGTACAGCACTTTGGAAGACATCAGCCTGTAAATGTGCTAAAATAAGTGGATGAGAACCAAATGTAGCCGGTATGGTCTTAAGCATGTCCTGAGCGGGAGTCGAACCCGGGTCTCCCGCACGGCGGTCGACCGACTAATGCATATGAGTCAAAGGGAACGTTCCCTAGGCCCAGTTTGTTTGTGGGTTCTTATACTAGAGGGAGTGAGTTTATGCCCCAACTACCACACTTCTCCAACCTGGTCCCTCGTGTGGGTTTACGTTGGTATCGGTTTCACTCACCCCCCTAAACTTACACCTCTCAGGACAAAATCGGGGTCGCGGCACCATTGTGACCGGTGGTCTTCACCGTGTCCTGAGCGGGAGCCGAACCAACTCCACAGTGTAGCAGGCAAACAGATTGTAAAGCACATGAAACAAAGAAGCTGAATGGTTGTCTGTCATTTAGAGCAAAATCTAACTTCACTAACATCACATTAAAAGTGTGTTATATATCTATATATATATATAGATATATATATCTATATATATATATATATATATATATATATATATACATACACATACATACAGACAGACAGACAGATAGAGATAGATAGATAGATAGATAGATAGATAGATAGATAGATAGATAGATAGATAGATAGATAGATAGATAGATAGATAGATAGATAGATAGATAGATAGATAGATAGATAGATAGATAGGCCTAGATAGATAGATATATATATATATATATACTGTATATATAGATATACACACGCACAACATCTTTAGGCTAATTATTCTGTCAGTCATGCTCATTGAAATTCAAAAGAGGGCCATTTGGCCAGACGATACATCAGGCAAATTCTAACTGGCTCAAGTTCAACTCACAGGACATGAGATAAAATATATTTATTTACTATCATTTTTTTTTCCATCTTCCTATTCACATGTAGTGTCGACGTTTATTACACAGTTCAATACAACATAACTTAATAATGACATAGACTTGTGATTGCGGTCTTCAGAGTGCTGCCTCCGCCCGTGCAGCTCGACTCGTACTGGCTCGGTGCGGGAGGAGTGGAGACTATAGAGGGGCCGGGTTAACCTCTTCATCACCCCGCAGAGCAGCAGCCATCCTCCCGCCTCCACAGTGTCGGAGCTCCGCGCAGAGCAGAGAGGAGCGGCCGGTGTTCAGCAGCAGCAGCGTCAAAACAATCAAAGTCCAGCGCGAGGCAATAAACACGGAGAGCTGAGAGGAAATCACACTTTAGCACGGGAGGGTCGGGACGGGACGGGCCGGGTCAGGAATTAGGACAGGCTAAAACTAAAGTAGGACAGGTTAGACTAGATTTTTCAGTAAAAGAGTGAAGATGATTAGGCTACAGGCTAGTTAAGGTTTGGCTAAACACGTTTGCTAGCATTTTCACCTCGTTTGGCTAGCTTAATGAGGCTTCATATCTACCTTTTTTACAAGTTTCTAAAATGTAATATCTGAAATAATATGAAGTCATTTTAAATGAATTATTTGCCATCTTGGAGTGTTTGAACAAGATTTTCACCAAGAATGAACGCAAAATAATCACTAGCTTACATTTACTAATATAGCCTACTGAATAATTTAAAGGTGCACTATGTCACTTTTACAACAAAAGATTCTGTCACTACTTTGACCATGTTTCAAAGCAAAATATTAAACATATTTAACATAAACTTGATCAATTATAGATCATTTTATTTAAAAAAATGCTTAGACATGACTTTGCTTCTCTTTACATAGCCTGATATTAAGAGGATCATTAAGCTACCAGAAAATCCCCTTTAAAAAAGGATAGCCAGTATTTACAAAATTAAATAATGGTTTCTAAAGTAATTTGATTTGGCCAGAGGTGTGCCGCAAAAAAATTTCAACCAAAAAAAGTGTGCCATGACTTAAAAAAGGTTGGGAAACACTGATTCATTGGCTTTGTCCATGTGTTATGAGTGGATAGCTAAATGAGCAGCCTTTTTTTAATGAAGCTGTAATACAAACATTAATGGGTCTAGTCACCTTGATGCACAAATAATCCTTTTTTGTTTTTTATGCCAAAGTACCATGTTATTATCAAGAAAAAGCAGATAAATGTGCTTTTTATTGTCAAAATGGGAAATTTACATTGTAAATGTACAGAAATGCACATTATAGGCAAACAAAAAATACATTATCTAAAACTGATATGAAATTATATATTTTTGAGGCATTGAGATACAGAGACACCAGAGACAGTCCAAGTACCACCAGAGACGGTCCAAGTACCGCCAGAGACGGTCCAAGTACCGCCAGAAACAGTCCAAGTACCACTAGAGAAGGTCCAAGTACCACCAGAGACAGTCCAAGTACCACCAGATACTGTTCAAGTACCACCAGAGATAGTCCAAGAACCACTAGAGACACCAGAGACAGTCCAAATACCACCAGAGACAGTCCAAGTACCACCAGAGACAGTCCAAGTACCACCAGAGACAGTCCAAGTACCACCAGAGACAGTCCAAGTACCACTAGAGAAGGTCCAAGTATCACCATAGACAGTCCAAGTACCACCAGAGACAGCCCAAGTACCACCAGATACTGTTCAAGTACCACCAGAGATAGTCCAAGAACCACTAGAGACACCAGAGACAGTCCAAATACCGCCAGAGACAGTCCAAGTACCACCAGAGACAGTCCAAGTACAACCAGAGACAGTCCAAGTACCACCAGAGACAGTCCAAGTACCACCACAGACAGTTCAAGTACCACCAGAGACAGTTCAAGTACAACCAGAGACAGTCCAAGTACAACCAGAGTCAGTCCAAGTACCACCAGAGACAGTCCAAGTACCACCACAGACAGTCCAAGTACAACCAGAGTCAGTCCAAGTACAACCAGAGACGGTCCAAGTACCACCAGAGACGGTCCAAGTACCACCAGAGACAGTCCAAGTACCACCAGAGGCAGTTCAAGTACCACCACAGACAGTCCAAGTACCACCAGAGACGGTCCAAGTACCACCAGAGACAGTCCAATTACAACCAAAGACAGTCCAAGTACCACCAGAGACGGTCCAAGTACCACCAGAGACAGTCCAAGTACCACCAGAGACAGTCCAAGTACCACCACCAGAGATGTTCCAAGTATCACCGAAGACAGTCCAAGTACCACCGGAGACAGTCCAAGTACCGCCAGAGACAGTCCAAGTACCACCAGAGACAGTCCAAGTACCACCAAAGTCAGTCCAAGTACCACCAGAGACAGTCCAAGTACTATGAGTACCACAATTTGATGAACACTGTTCTAATAAATTATTTCACGTGTTGTAAATTTGGTGATTTCTGTAAGTAACTAGACCCATTGACTTTTGCAGTACTTACAAAGATAAAGTGCATTTTAAACAGTATACAGTTTGCACTTTTATTGGTTTGTAACGTTGGCAGGTTGGGTGAACACAACTTATTACTCAGGCTACAAGGCGTGAGGACTCCCTCTGCTGGTGCAGTTGTGTACTCCACATGTTCTACTTAAGTTAGGAGATTTTAAGCAACACTAAAAAACAATTGGTTAAATCACTCCCCAAATAATCATAATAATAAATGACAATTCCAAAGTACAAACTGTTTCTCTCTTCTAGTCCATTTAGCTGCGCATATACAGTACACTTCACTCATCGTAATGGAGCTCTGGCAACTCTGCAAAATGCTCTGGCTTTCCTCTGTCTTTGTAAATCCCAGCGCAAAGATAAACACACTTTCTAAAACGCTAAGAAAGCACCTAAATACTTGCAATCCATACTGTTCAAATGCACATAAAATGACCACTACAGCAGTTTGATTCCATTGCAAAGTGAGCGAAAGCCAGATTTGTTTAGATTCGAAGCGAGACTATCGGAGTTTGTCTTTGTTGAGCCCTGTGTTTGCATGTACAAATCTGCCTTTAACAGCGTCTCAATCCAAATATTTGCCCCAGACAACTTCACATTTCCAAAACATAACAAAGCCGCTCACGTGTGATTCATTGCGAATGGCAGCGCTGTTGAAATTCCTCAGTCGGACTCAAAAGAGCAAAATCATAAGTCAGGAGAGATTATGTAGTTTAGACAAAGTGGAGCAGCTAAGGTCAGTCCAAAACAAGAGCAAATAGAGTGAGTTTATTGTGGCAGTCATCGAGACAGAGAAGGAAACAGGTCACTATGGCAACAAATGAAACAGAACCAGTCAGCAAAGCTTCGTATTTGGGGGCGTGGCCTTCTGTGAGGAATTTCATGGTTAAAGATCCATAAGAATTCAGTCTTTTAAGGCCTTGTCCACACAAAGATAAAACAATTGTAACCAACAGGGGATGGGGGCATGAAAGAATTGATTGATTGATTAATTAAATTAAACTAAGCATAAATTTAACATAAACCATAAATTACTCATTAAAAAAAACAAACAATGCCAATGGAGTTTACTCCAGAAAATAAAAATAAGAACACAAATTGAGTGACAGAGGTTAACAATTGAATTATAGTTTAGATTTAACCATGACATATTTAGATCAGTTTCACATACACCAAGTTATAGTCCATACATTTGAGACCAGCCCATAACACATTATCTAGTGCACAGATCAGTCACAGGCACAGTATCAGGTCCAAAGAAGAGGAGGAAGTGGGCGACACTGGCAAACCCTATAAAAATAAACAAGTATCTAACCAAAGTCATGCTTTACACATCAGGCTTTACACGCTTCAGGGCTGAACCTGCACAGTAGCGCCGGTGTAGGTACAATATTTGCTCGGGCTGCAAAATCTACTCGGGCAGTTTCCGTCGAGGATTGATGACGTCACTGAGATAGTTAAACAGTTTTTTCGGCTAATAAAATGAATTTATTGACATTAAAATACTATTTTAACATATGTTTTTAATTTAGTGTGCTATTTTAATCTACTTAATTTTATTTTTTCAAAAATCTACATTTTAAAATTAATTATTATAGCATTGAATTAGTGTTCTGTTCAGATACAGTTTTATTGATAAATTATTTATTGATAAATAATTGCCCTAACCCTTGAAAACGTGTCTAATTTATCTGTATTACATACGAACAAAATTTATTTTTGTCTAGAATTTAATTTATCGGCATTAGTAACAACTAAAATGTATTTTTAAACGCCGTTTCATGTTTTTGGCGCTGCTGCAGTTTATAAAGAGTCCACTAGATGTCACTGTGTACAAGTATTTGGCTTTGCTGATTGACGAGAAATGCCGATTTCAGTGATTAAAGATCACAGTTATCTAAGATTTATTGAATGGATGTCGTAATTTCGTTTAAAAGTATGCTATTACAATGATAAAAATACAATAACCACTACTCTATGTACAGCCAATCAGAGCGCACGCATGACGTCTCGCTTGTGCTAACCTGGTGCTATCAAGCTAGCGAAATATAATAATTTTAAAAGTTCGGTTTTTATATAACAAAGCTAAATTATGCTAACACTGATCATAAACAGCAATTAAAATATCGATTTTCTTGAGACTAAGCTCAAATATAGTTCGTTGTTGTCATGAAAGTGCGACCCGAGTAGATTTTGCAGCCCGAGCAAATATTGTACCTACACCGGCCTGTGACGTCAGAGGATGGAGAGAACACACCAGGTGAACAACTCCCCAATTTATAGGGCACTGTAAACACTGATTGGATAAAGAAGGGCTGCTTTACGCCATATCACTACACGATGAGAATTTGAAAAACAAATTGCATAAACATGGAGCTGTCTTAGGATTTGTGAGTGACGAGCCCGAAGCTGGTGTAATACTTGTGACTGACCAGAGTGTGGCGCTGTGACACTGGCACAGAAAGGCACAATATTAGAAGAAGGCTTGACACTGAGCATGCGACATGATCATGGATCTATTAAAATATCTGGATAGACAATGCTAGCTTAACAGCGTCTCGAGTTGAGGTAGTGGCCGCTCCATTGGTACTGCAGCGGGAAAATCCCCTCGGTCCAGAAAGCATTTTTTCCATAGAGCACAATGTAATCACAAACTGCTGCTGCTCGCCTCACAGACACTTACACATTTCAAAAAGGTTGACTTTGTGACAAATCTTACCTAGTTTCGTATCATGAACTTTTTCCCGGTTCAAATGTCTTAAGTTTCATTAAAATAGCTTTTTAATCTTTAGCTCTGGCTACGGCTCTGCTCGCTCTAGCAAACTCCCGCTCTGATTGGTCAGCGTGGGCTCGCACAACTGATGTACGTCCGCGGGAGAGAAAGAATAACTGTGCATGTTCAGTGGCCGGAGGTTAGCTGAATTCAAGCTAGCTAACTCGCGACAATGCGCCACTGAGCGCAGCCATTGAAGTAAAGCGGCGGCCATCTTTCATCACCGGGGCTTGGACATGATCTATAATATCTGAATAGAGTATTGCTGCTTGTAACTGCTGTAAATCAACTGCAGCTGCTCCATGGAGCTCAACTGTGAGCACCCACTTCCTGGTTCAACAAGCTCCCATGTTAAATAGATGTTTTGAAAAAAAAGATATTAAAAGTTTGAAAACGGTCTCAGGACTAATCAGCCCTGTGTAAATCAGGAGCATCAAACCTACATTTTTGTTTTTTCTGCAGCTTTAGAAACTACAAAGTTATTAAGACAATTTGCAGAATTTTGAGACAAAGCCATTTATGCACAGCGCCGCCATCTTTAACCACCGGGCTTGGTATGCACAGTAAAGTTGTTTAATGCAAACATAAACTTAGCGGAGAATTCTGATCAAACATTCTGAATGAACAACATGGATCTAAAACCGACAGAAGAGACACAGAAAGTGGATTAATGCTTCAGATTCTTTGGACTGTTTTGACAAAGTTTCAAAATGGATTTCATGGAGATTGTAGTGGATTTATTTAATGTTCCTCTGTCTTCTGTGGTTTATGGATTTAAAGGTCTGTACTTTCTGCAGATTGAGACTGTGATGTAATCATGGAAAAAAAAAGTTGCAGATACAACTGTGGAGATGCTAATGCAGAGTTCTGAAACCTTTTCATTCTGGGAGCTGAGTTCAGAAATATTAGTTTTTCGTGTCCTGAGACTCGAAGATTTGTTCTGAGTTTGGACAGGAAGTGTGGACAGGGACTTCCTGGTGATTTAAGTGTATTGTGAGCACAACACTTTCAGGTCGAGTCACAATCATGGATCTATTATATTATCTGGATACGGTATTGCTAGCTTGCAGCCGTTGTAAATCAGCCCCAGTGCTGCAGCAGGAAAAACCCTCTACAGGCTGGAAAGGATTTTTTCCCTAGAGTGCAATGCAAACACAAACCGCCCGTGTTCGCCAGAAACAACATCTACAGCTTTAAGAACTGTCGAACTTTGCGGCGATTCTTACCTAGATTCATAACATAAACTTTTTTCCGGTTCAAAAGGTTTTAGTTTAGTATAAAACGGCTTTTTAAGCTTTAGCTTCGGCTACCGCTGCTAACACTGTAACTGCCGCTCTGATTGGTCAGAACGGTCACGTGTGAGCTTTCGGCTTCTTTCAGATTCACTCGGCTTGAGCTCGTTCCGCTCCTCGTGGGGGGAGTTATGGGGGAACACAACTGCGCATGTTCATAGCCTGTAGCGCAGCTAGCAAAAGGCTAAAGCTAACGACCATATTGGCAACGAACGCTAGTGAGCAAAAGCCATTGATGCACAGCGCCCGCCATCTTTGATCACCGGGGCTTGGTCACAATGTATGTTGTTGAAGTGTTGTTATCTCAGAAAAGTAAACATTGTTCTGTAAGCTAGCATCACGTTAGCGCCTGGCTAGCATTTAGCTAGCAGCAGCTGTTAGCATTGTTGTTGGATCACTTTCTTCATCTCCATGTCTTTGTATCTATATTTGACACAATACATTTCCTTTAGTTCACATCTGTTGTTGTAGTAAAAGCAGGTCCCCATGATGTAAAAACCAGCACCATCGAGACACAAAGGGTTGACACCGTTTTGAGCTGTTTTGGTGCTTTTTTAAGCTTAATGAGGGATTGGGTGACCCTAATTTGACCTATAAAAGAATCATTAACATCTCAACAACTAAAGCAACACAAACAAAACTTTTTACAGCACAAAACAGCACAAACGACGCACAAGCGATTGACAGTTTTTGTGTAGATGTGCGTTTAATGGGAGGCCAACTTCACCGAGGTCATTCAGCGATGTCGTCTCTCTTTCTTCTCTCTCCGCCCTGCTGGTCCGCTCCACCTGTGCGCTCACACAACAGAAGGAACATGGCCTGTCTGGTTCATTTTTTTTCTTTCTAACCTGTTTTTTGAGTTAACCTAATTTTGTTTGGCCTGGTGGTCACGTTTTTGTTTTTCTTTTGTAATAGGTTTAGTTTGGGCTTTTTGTATAGTTTAAGGCTGCAGACTAGAGTGTACATTGTAGATTCTTATTGTCCTGTTCAACCGTTGCTTTCAAAGATGCAGCTGTTCTAAAATTCGTGGGCTTTTGGACTCAGAATTGCGAGTGCGAGCTGATCCGAGGAGGAGACCAACCTCGCTCCAAGACTTCATAAAACACTCAGACGGAACATCGTAAAAGTCTGGACCAATCCGCAGTGGAATTTCAGACGGGAAAGAAAATCGGGGAAAAATAACAAACCCTTATCACGCCGCTAAACTTTTCACTTCAAGTATTGTTTTAGAAAAGTTTGCAGACTGCTCACAGATCTAAAGCAGGACTGTAACAGGATTAATCAGGGCTATAGTACGTTCAGTTGTCAGGTAGAATTCAGTGTCTATGATTTGTTGTGCTGGTTATGTTTTCATTTCTGGACAGTGTTGCCAATGGGAAAGGTTGAATGATTGTACAAGAGCTAAAAAAAGGTGTATTTTGATGAAAATGATTGTACAAGGGTGAAATCAGGGGCGTCGGATTGGGGGTGGGTAAATGGTACTGGTTTCTCGGGGCCCAGAGCAGAAAAAGGCCCCCAAAAACAGATCATTTTAACTTGTTTTTTTATAGGGATTTGTGTGGAATATTGTTAATACATCACAATTTCTCAATGAGCAACATTACAGATTGTCAAAAATATCACAAGGATTCTTTAAAAGTAAATTTTTGGCATAATTTTATATCTTAAAACATGTGACACATGACATTTTATTCTCCTCTTTATGTGAGTGAATGCATTTGCCCCAACCAAATAGTTTTGACCGAAAAAACAACTGTTTTGTTTTGTAATTGATTATAACGATACAAATCTTTAAAAAATAGCATAATAAGTGTTCTCCTGCAAGCAGCATAAACCATAATAGCAACACCTGCTGAAAAGAAATAAAAAATATGCAAGTATAGACAGAAATAAAAGTCAAATAGATAGAAAAATGACGAGAAAGTACCAAAAATTAAAACACAAGATTATGCACAGTTTTAGGGGCCCATCCACAAAGTTTGTACCTGGGGCCCAGAATTTGTGCTACGCCCCTGGGTGAAATATTATAACATTGCTTACATTTGGTGCAATGGAATTAATAAATTATAGAATTCTGTGTTAAGTGTTTTCTAATCCTGGATCAGCTTTTCAGTCAGTTGGATCAGTGGTTCAAAATCTGGGTCATGAGATGATTTCAAAATGTATTTTTACATTCATGACTTAGCATTTAATCTTTTTTATGCTGGAAAATGTTGGGGTCATATTGAGCAATAGACTATCAAAACACAATTAAAAAGACCCTTCTCGGCCCGTTTTGTGACCTCTGAGTCTTTCCGCTCTGAATCAAGGTGTTTACGTCAGCCTGCTCTGCTGCTCCAGGTAGATTTCAACTCCTCTTAAAATCTGATCATAGTCAGTAATATCTGTATTATTGTAGAGCCGTGTGGTTAGATTTGTCATAAAGGTTAGACTTTATGACAAATCTGATCTAATTTCATATCATGGTCTTCAAAAGTCTTCAGTTTCAATAAAAATAGCTCTTTAATCTTTAGCTCCGGCCACAGCTCTGCTCGCTCTAGTAAGCTCCCGCTCTGATTGGTCAGCCTTACACGAGCCTAATGCACATCTGCGTGAGAGAAAGAACAGCCCATGTTCCGTGGACGGAGATTAGCTGAATTCAAGCTAGCTAACATGCAACAATGCGCCACTGAGCGCCGCCATTAATGTCAGTCGTCACCTGTCATGGGTGCACTGCTACTGTGTAGCTAATCAAATGTTCTTGCATTCAGACAAAGCGGTTCGACCACATCGGCCAATCCCTGTCTTGCCTTCTTCTTTTCTACCTTGCTGGTGGTACCTCCGTGAAGTCGACCCCCCGTTAAACGCACAACTACACAAAAACTATGTCAATCGTTTGTGCTGGCTGGGCATATTTATTTTTTTATTAGCATAGGCTATTTAGTATAACGTCGTAAGGAAAACTCTTAGAACTCACACTAAAGTAGTGGTATGAGTCAAAGCAGTAACAAACGACTGTTAAATACTTTTAGTTCACCTTGTTGTTTGCTTAGATTTCCAGGAGTTTTCATCCAGGCTGCTGCTAACAACTAACACGGAGTGCTGCCAAAAAATATATATATACATTGCTCATATTTTTAAAACCATAGCAGCACAAACAAAACTTTTTATATGGCGCAAACGACTGACACCATTAGAGCTGTTTTGGTGCTTTTTTAAGCTTGATGAGCGGCTGGGTGACCCTAATGTGACCTATAAAACAACCATTAATATCTCAAAAACTAAACTAAATCAGCTCAAACTATTGCCATAGTTTTTGTGTAGACGTGCGTTTACTGGGGAGCCTATTTCATGTAGATGCTGCACAATAGTGTTCCGGGTTGGGTCATGTACACATGGGTCACGAGCACAACGCCCAAGCCCGGACAGTGTCTAAGGGATTGTTTCTGAATTAATGTGATGCTGTAAACTGAACTGAATGGATTGGACCAGACTAAACTCTTGGACTGACTTTAAAGTTTATATTTTAAAAACCAAGAAAAGCAATAACCAGTAATTACAACATGTGAAGAATAGAGAACTAAACAGGAACTGAACGTTCTTAACTGGGAAAACAGAAGAAATCAGAGGAAGTCTCCATACTTTGTCAAGTAAAATCCAAGACGGCATGAGAACTGTAGATTTAGCTCCTGTCTCTAAAT
Source organism: Mugilogobius chulae (assembly GCA_038363315.1). Lineage (NCBI taxonomy): Eukaryota > Metazoa > Chordata > Actinopteri > Gobiiformes > Gobiidae > Mugilogobius > Mugilogobius chulae. The sequence continues at coordinate 6,420,032 of CM076404.1, forward strand.
GACCTGACCATAAGCTATTTCAAAGACCCGGGCAACACCCCTTGAACTTGAGCAGAGACTCATCGGACTCATCTGCTGTCCGCTCCATCGACACAAATAAAACGCTCACACGTGATTTCTCCAAAGATCTAGAATTACAAAGGTGCCGCCTACTGTTGTCCAGTCCCCGTTTCACGCTATGCTTCTTACGACGTCTCCCTCGATCCAATAAACTTGTTTGTGGGATCGTAAATGCCAGTCGGGTATCTGGACAAGTATGACCCAGGTTTGCATGTGTCCTGGGAGAAACTACAAAGAAGACCATTTTTACAGGACACACATGTAAAGTCCTGTATTTATTCAGCTTGAACGCTTGTGACCGCCTTTAAAACTGCTAAAGACACACTAAGAATACACATTTAAACTCTCAAGATTGTAAGTATGTAAAAGAATGAGGGAGAAACATTCAAAATAAGCTGAAAATAAAGATGTGGAGAGTATAAAGTGAGAAATGTATAGGGACAAGGATAGAACCCTGGGGGACTCCAATGAAAGAAAAGGTTTACGCGGAAAGAAGCAAGTCTCGTGATCTAAGCAGTTTTATTAACTCTTTGAGTGCCAGCCCTAATCTCGCTTTGACCCGCCTTCCCTGGCAGGCCTTTTGCTCATTTTGAGGCTAAACAGGTGGTCAGGGACTTACTTCGCCCTCAACTGAATCTCAAACAGGCTTGCAAAAGGGGAATATGCTCGGAGGCCTTTTGAGGGAACAGTGAGCTTGTGAGTGATGTGAGTTTTGTGTGGGAGCGATCCTGACATGAGGAGAGGTTTACAGCTCTGAGGCTGTGCACAAGTCTAACTTTACAGACACATGTACTTTGCTTTAGCCGACATAAGCATATGAGCATAGGATGTGAGTATTTCTAAAATTGAAATTGAGATCAATTAAAAACTGAAACGGGGACTGAACCTGTGCACCTCGCACCACACGCTGATCTATAGCTGAGCCGAATGACAGATGCTGTCATCTCGCAGCGGGCAACCGCTTTCCAGTTTGCCTTAGCAGCTGTGTCAGAAGGAGGAGTTTATCTCACCTGGGCGGCTCATCTGTCGCATGAACTCAGATTTCAGATTTTATTTGTCATTTCAGTATAACTTCATACACATAAACAAAACACTGTACCCAGATCAAGATTGTCAGCAGCTTAATCATTTTAAATAGTAGTATATCTCAATGTGACGTTGGCGTGAACTGAAAATGTACTGAGCATTTGACCATCGTGGCAGCACAACTACAAAATGAGCGAGTTTGGACATAAAGGTCCAAAAAAAGGCCCAATAAATACACAGTTTGACAGTAAAAGTAAGTTGATTCTGCGTTTAGTTTCTCTTTAAACAGTATTCACAGCTCCACCAAACCTCTGTGCAACTGAAATCATGATATGTTGTACATCAAATGAGACCTATACGTGTCTACTTTAATTCAAAATACATATATATTACTACATTAATTCATTCTCTTTTTATAGGCATTTGAAATTCCTTGTTTTCATTAGATTTCAGCGTGTGACAGCAAACTTTTGACATAACGTCCTTTTTTCTAAATTCAACTTCATTCAGTGTTGTTTTCCTCTGTTTCTACTTTTTGGTGAAAGAATATACGTGACCTACAGTTGTGTGTGAACAAAACTCTTATCTGTGACATGCACATGATCAGCTCCAATCAGGATATTTGGTTACAAAGCTCTCAAACCCACTAGTGCAGTCCCATCCCTACAACCTCCAACACGAGCTGATTTTCTGAAAACCTAATGAAAGTCTCCATCTCCTTCAATCAACAGCACAACAAACAATACATAAAAAGATACTAATAAGATGTCTGAAGTTCCAAAGCTCCGCCGTGCTTTGCTCCAGCCTCTCATCATTTCACGCTTTTCTTCTCACGGCGTCTCTCTCAATCCAATAAATGTGTTTTTGGAATCGTAAATGCCAGTTCAGTATCTGTACAAACATGACCCAGGTTTGCAAGAGTCCTGGGACGGACTACAAAGACAACTGTGCCCTTCTTCTCTTTAGGGATAAAGTACTGGGCAGACGAAATGTTAAAGATCTCGTATTTAAAATGAGACTTGTCTGCTGCATAAGCTTGTAAAAAAAAACATTTGGGTTTTGTTCACTTCACTCACAGCTCTTCCATATTCACATTGTTGAATCTTTGCCTTGATTCTGTCAAAGTTTATGTAGCACTGAGACTTCAAATATGCACTCTATAAAACGTTAAAATATTGCAGCTATAAATATATAAAAAAATCTAAAATATGACAATGTTGTGAACTGGTCAATGTTTTACTGAAACAAGGGTTAGGGTTCAATAGCAAATCATTTGGCTTGAAAGAAGAACAAATGTATTAAAAATGGTAGAAATGTTTATTTATTTGTGTTGGAGCATGAGTTGGGCTTTACAGTATTTTTTTTTATTAGTGTGACTTTTATCATGTGATAAACATGTAATTGTTATAAATACAATTTTTGGGGGGGATTTTTCAGTTATTAGTTTGTTCACAGCGCTCTAATTCACTTGCCTGGGATCCAGAACCCACACTTCAACAAAAGAGTGGGTCTGGTCACCACGCTCTGTTTCAGATCAAACCTACATCGTACGGCCAATCAGATTAGTTTATTTAAATGTGCGCTTTCTTGTGAGACTGTGTTTAAAATCTAAAAGAAACTGTTTCTGCCAAAGAGTCATTAACAGCTTAAAACATGCTTCACAAAAGACAACATGTAGCTTACAAAGTAGGGATGCACGTTTTCGAATTTTTCTTTAACTGTTAGTTGGAGTCCTTCACGGTCAATAATCGGTTAGCCCAGTACTACTCAAATGGACGTGATGCGATACCAAGGGGGCGCGTAACAGTCCACTGGATCGATAAGCTCCAGCCCTATTGGTCCTGAATCAGTGCGTTTCATCAAATCTGTTAATTTCACGCTTGTCTGCCCTGCTTTGATCGTGGTGTCGGTACATTTTCGCGTTTGCGTCTCTCTGCTTGTGTTTGTGTGCAGCGGTCCGGGCTTTGCGCACTGCGCCAGACACAGGTGGAAAGAACGGCCCTGACACCGCGCACTCGCTCAATCCTCTCCCCTTCCCAGGACTGCAGATGGAAATGAGCTGTAAGCTACAATCTGGTACAAGCATCTCTGCCATTGTGCTTAATGTAACTGTACATTGTCCTAAACATTACCTTTACCTTTACCGGTACAGAGCAGCGCCAACAAGCCTCAAGGTTTCACCAACTTTACTCCACACAAACGGTACGGCTCTGATCACTGGTGAAATAAACACAGCACTGCTTTCAAAGCCTTTTTAATTCAGCCTGTGAAGCTGACTACACTGTAAAAATAACACTGCAAAAAATCTTAATAAAAGAATCTATTTATAAACTTACAAAGTACAAAATGTACAAAATAAAGTTAATATTTGGTGAACTTTGCTTCAAGTTGATTTTTTTTTTTTGTTAACGTTAAAACGGATACACTTTTAGATATAGGCTAACCCAGAAGCACTGGGTTAGCCAAATACAGTACATTATCATAATACTTTTTATTGCTGTTTTTTTTAATGGACGTGTTATGAGCACAGCAACGCAATGAGAGTGAACTCAGACAGAGGTGACCAGATTTTTAAAATTACAAACTGAGACACACCCAGGTTAACCAGGCTAACGCTACCCAGAACCTCCGCTCCTTTTTATTTCACTCCAGCAACTAGTTTTTTAGTTTCCACGGAGTGAAATGAAACTGCGTGATACATCAGGCTACACATGGAGAAAGAACGGAAGCATACTGTAGATGTCACTCTGTCCCGGTCACAAGACTGTGGATTCTGCAGAAGTTTGTTACCATGATGATACTTTGATTTAGCAAAAAATATCGTTACAATATCAAATGCAATATTATTTTATTTTAAAATAAAAGAATGCTGTTTTTAAAGATGGTTTACCCCATATTTTTTTGCTTATTTTTATACATTTTTAATTATTATTACAAATTAATAACTTTAATACAGTATATACAGTATATACATTTTTAAATATCATTTCTAATAGTGTGTTCCAGTGGTACTGGGAGCTCGGTCCCGAGTTTCGACTCAGACAATTCCCACTGGAACAGCCCTCCAACTCGGAATTCCTATTTGGACACTCAGTCCAAGGTAAAAAAAAATAAAATAAATTGAACATGGCAGCGACCTGCGTTTTGAGAAAGATAAACCTTCAACAGCCTCATTAGTGATCGTACCCATGTTATTTCCTCTTTAGTTTATCTCAGACCTGGGCAAACTGCGGCCCCTGTTTCAATCAGGCTCCTGGCATGTTTTTGAGAAACAGAAATGCATGAAGTTTAAGAGACAAAAACTTGGGCTTCGACAATAAACTTGTAACATTTCGAGATTAAACTCACAATGTTATGAAAATATAGTCAAAGCCATAAAAAGCAATTTTTTCAATACAAAAGTTGAAGTTTACAAGATTAAAATTGTTCTTTGGATCTTGGAACATTGTTATGAATAAAAGAATCTATTGCGTGTTTTTATTTGAGTCAAATCAAGTCCAAGTCCTGTTAACATTTCTCGTAAAAAAGCTTATTTTTATAGCTTCAACTTTTTTCTCACACTGAGTTTTTTCCTGGTAAAATCATAACTTTCTTAAACTTTGACTTTATTTTCATCTAGCTTTTCACTTAATCTCAAAATGTTACAAAAGACCCAGCCTTTTATTTGAAGTGTTTTTCTATATACTGTGAAAGAAATGCGTCTGCAGTAATTATAATATAAAATAAATACATTTTTGTATACCAATGTTGGAAGTTCGGTTCTCCACCACTATTCTGGGTTTGAATATGGCCCTCGAGTTAAATGCCCAGCCCTATCTTTACAGTTCACTCGCCTCTGTGAACCTGCTTCGTAATCCAACTTTCCCACTGGAATACACAACACTTGGAGAAAACATCGGAGGTCTGACCTTCGAGGACGACTGAAGCGCACTATTACTCCTTTTATTCCTCACTATTTTACAAATCTATAGAAAACTCAATTCTTAATATTTTACCCCAGAAAGAGCAGACATCAATACAGTCGCCTCTGCTTTTTAATAAATATCCAAACTGACGACAGCTTCAAGTTCTGGCCTACCAATGTGCAGGGACACTTCCATTGCCTCTTCTGTTATTAGGAAACACTAAAGACACAAATTACTGCAGATTCAGATTTAGTTCAACCCAGGCATTGAACNAATTATAACTCGACATTTCACCGATTACTTAATCAACAGCACACACCCACTAGCAGCCATTTGAGATAAAAAATCCCCCATCTTTCATCACCGTAACATACTAAAATCGAAGAAATTCGCTTAACGCTGTAAATCAACTGCAGCTGCTCCATGGAGCTCAACTGTGAGCACCCACTTCCTGGTTCAACAAGCTCCATGTTAAATAGATGTTTTGAAAAAAAAGATATTAAAAGTTTGAAAACGGTCTCAGGACTAATCAGCCCTGTGTAATCAGGAGCATCAAACCTACATTTTTGTTTTTTCTGCAGCTTTAGAAACTACAAAGTTATTAAGACAATTTGCAGAATTTTGAGACAAAGCCATTTATGCACAGCGCCGCCATCTTTAACCACCGGGCTTGGTATGCACAGTAAAGTTGTTTAATGCAAACATAAACTTAGCGGAGAATTCTGATCAAACATTCTGAATGAACAACATGGATCTAAAACCGACAGAAGAGACACAGAAAGTGGATTAATGCTTCAGATTCTTTGGACTGTTTTGACAAAGTTTCAAAATGGATTTCATGGAGATTGTAGTGGATTTATTTAATGTTCCTCTGTCTTCTGTGGTTTATGGATTTAAAGGTCTGTACTTTCTGCAGATTGAGACTGTGATGTAATCATGGAAAAAAAAAGTTGCAGATACAACTGTGGAGATGCTAATGCAGAGTTCTGAAACCTTTTCATTCTGGGAGCTGAGTTCAGAAATATTAGTTTTTCGTGTCCTGAGACTCGAAGATTTGTTCTGAGTTTGGACAGGAAGTGTGGACAGGGACTTCCTGGTGATTTAAGTGTATTGTGAGCACAACACTTTCAGGTCGAGTCACAATCATGGATCTATTATATTATCTGGATACGGTATTGCTAGCTTGCAGCCGTTGTAATCAGCCCCAGTGCTGCAGCAGGAAAAACCCTCTACAGGCTGGAAAGGATTTTTTCCCTAGAGTGCAATGCAAACACAAACCGCCCGTGTTCGCCAGAAACAACATCTACAGCTTTAAGAACTGTCGAACTTTGCGGCGATTCTTACCTAGATTCATAACATAAACTTTTTTCCGGTTCAAAAGGTTTTAGTTTAGTATAAAACGGCTTTTTTAAGCTTTAGCTTCGGCTACCGCTGCTAACACTGTAATGCCGCTCTGATTGGTCAGAACGGTCACGTGTGAGCTTTCGGCTTCTTTCAGATTCACTCGGCTTGAGCTCGTTCCGCCCTCGTGGGGGGAGTTAGGGAACACAATGCGCATGTTCATAGCTGTAGCCAGCTAGCAAAGGCTAAAGCTAACGACCATATTGGCAACGAACGCTAGTGAGCAAAGCATTGATGCACAGGCCGCCATCTTTGATTACGGGGCTTGGTCACATGTATGTTGTTGAAGTGTTGTTATCTCAGAAAAGTAAACATTGTTCTGTAAGCTAGCATCAGTTAGCGCTTGGTTAGATTTAGCTAGCAGCAGCTGTTAGCATTTGTTGGATACTTTCTTCATCTCCATGTTCTTTGTATCATATATTGACACAATCATTTCTTTAGTTCACATCTGTGTTGTAGTAAAAGCGGTCCCCATGATGTAAAACCAGCACATCGAGACACAAAGGGTTGACACCGTTTTGGAGCTGTTTTGGTGTTTTTTAAGCTTAATGAGGGATTGGGTGACCCTAATTTGACCTATAAAAAATCATTAACCATCTCAACAACTAAAGAACACAAACAAAACTTTTACAGCACAAAACAGCACAAACGACGCACAAGCGATTGACAGTTTTTGTGTAGATGTGCGTTTAATGGGAGGCCAACTTCACCGAGGTCATTCAGCGATGTCGTCTCTCTTTCTTCTCTCTCCGCCCTGCTGGTCCGCTCCACCTGTGCGCTCACACAACAGAAGGAACATGGCCTGTCTGGTTCATTTTTTTTCTTTCTAACCTGTTTTTTTGAGTTAACCTAATTTTTTGTTTGGCCTGGTGGTCACGTTTTTGTTTTCTTTTGTAATAGGTTTAGTTTGGGCTTTTTGTATAGTTTAAGGCTGCAGACTAGAGTGTACATTGTAGATTCTTATTGTCCTGTTCAACCGTTGCTTTCAAAGATGCAGCTGTTCTAAAAATTCGTGGGCTTTTTGGACTCAGAATTGCGAGTGCGAGCTGATCCGAGGAGGAGACCAACCTCGCTCCAAGACTTCATAAAACACTCAGACGGAACATCGTAAAAGTCTGGACCAATCCGCAGTGGAATTTCAGACGGGAAAGAAAATCGGGGAAAAATAACAAACCCTTATCACGCCGCTAAACTTTTCACTTCAAGTATTGTTTTAGAAAAGTTTGCAGACTGCTCACAGATCTAAAGCAGGACTGTAACAGGATTAATCAGGGCTATAGTACGTTCAGTTGTCAGGTAGAATTCAGTGTCTATGATTTGTTGTGCTGGTTATGTTTTCATTTCTGGACAGTGTTGCCAAGTGGGAAAGGTTGAATGATTGTACAAGAGCTAAAAAAAAGGTGTATTTTGATGAAAATGATTGTACAAGGGTGAAATCAGGGCGTCGGATTGGGGGTGGGTAAATGGTACTGGTTTCTCGGGGCCCAGAGCAGAAAAAGGCCCCCAAAAACAGATCATTTTAACTTGTTTTTTTTATAGGGATTTGTGTGGAATATTGTTAATACATCACAATTTCTCAATGAGCAACATTACAGATTGTCAAAAATATCACAAGGATTCTTTAAAAGTAAATTTTTGGCATAATTTTATATCTTAAAACATGTGACACATGACATTTTATTCTCCTCTTTATGTGAGTGAATGCATTTGCCCCAACCAAATAGTTTTGACCGAAAAAACAACTGTTTTGTTTTGTAATTGATTATAACGATACAATCTTTAAAAAATAGCATAATAAGTGTTCTCCTGCAAGCAGCATAAACCATAATAGCAACACCTGCTGAAAAGAAATAAAAAATATGCAAGTATAGACAGAAATAAAAGTCAAATAGATAGAAAAATGACGAGAAAGTACCAAAAATTAAAACACAAGATTATGCACAGTTTTAGGGGCCCATCCACAAAGTTGTACCTGGGGCCCAGAATTTGTGCTACGCCCCTGGGTGAAATATTATAACATTGCTTACATTTGGTGCAATGGAATTAATAAATTATAGAATTCTGTGTTAAGTGTTTTCTAATCCTGGATCAGCTTTTCAGTCAGTTGGATCAGTGGTTCAAAATCTGGGGTCATGAGATATTTCAAAATGTATTTTTACATTCATGACTAGCATTTAATCTTTTTTATGCTGGAAAATGTTGGGGTCATATTGAGCAATAGACTATCAAAACACAATTAAAAAGACCCTTCTCGGCCCGTTTTGTGACCTCTGAGTCTTTCCGCTCTGAATCAAGGTGTTTACGTCAGCCTGCTCTGCTGCTCCAGGTAGATTTCAACTCCTCTTAAAATCTGATCATAGTCAGTAATATCTGTATTATTGTAGAGCCGTGTGGTTAGATTTGTCATAAAGGTTAGACTTATGACAAATCTGATCTAATTTCATATCATGGTCTTCAAAAGTCTTCAGTTTCAATAAAAATAGCTCTTTAATCTTTAGCTCCGGCCACAGCTCTGCTCGCTCTAGTAAGCTCCCGCTCTGATTGGTCAGCCTTACACGAGCCTAATGCACATCTGCGTGAGAGAAAGAACAGCCCATGTTCCGTGGACGGAGATTAGCTGAATTCAAGCTAGCTAACATGCAACAATGCGCCACTGAGCGCCGCCATTAATGTCAGTCGTCACCTGTCATGGGTGCACTGCTACTGTGTAGCTAATCAAATGTTCTTGCATTCAGACAAAGCGGTTCGACCACATCGGCCAATCCCTGTCTTGCCTTCTTCTTTTCTACCTTGCTGGTGGTACCTCCGTGAAGTCGACCCCCCGTTAAACGCACAACTACACAAAAACTATGTCAATCGTTTGTGCTGGCTGGGCATATTTATTTTTTTATTAGCATAGGCTATTTAGTATAACGTCGTAAGGAAAACTCTTAGAACTCACACTCAAAGTAGTGGTATGAGTCAAAAGCAAGTAACAAACGACTGTTAAATACTTTTAGTTCACCTTGTTGTTTTGCTTAGATTTCCAGGAGTTTTCATCAGGCTGCTGCTAACAACTAACACGGAGTGCTGCCAAAAAATATATATATACATTGCTCATATTTTTAAAACCATAGCAGCACAAACAAAACTTTTTATATGGCGCAAACGACTGACACCATTAGAGCTGTTTTGGTGCTTTTTTAAGCTTGATGAGCGGCTGGGTGACCCTAATGTGACCTATAAAACAACCATTAATATCTCAAAAACTAAACTAAATCAGCTCAAACTATTGCCATAGTTTTTGTGTAGACGTGCGTTTACTGGGGAGCCTATTTCATGTAGATGCTGCACAATAGTGTTCCGGGTTGGGTCATGTACACATGGGTCACGAGCACAACGCCCAAGCCCGGACAGTGTCTAAGGGATTGTTTCTGAATTAATGTGATGCTGTAAACTGAACTGAATGGATTGGACCAGACTAAACTCTTGGACTGACTTTAAAGTTTATATTTTAAAAACCAAGAAAAGCAATAACCAGTAATTACAACATGTGAAGAATAGAGAACTAAACAGGAACTGAACGTTCTTAACTGGGAAAACAGAAGAAATCAGAGGAAGTCTCCATACTTTGTCAAGTAAAATCCCAAGACGGCATGAGAACTGTAGATTTAGCTCCTGTCTCTAAATGACCTGACCATAAGCTATTTCAAAGACCCGGGCAACACCCCTTGAACTTGAGCAGAGGACTCATCGGACTCATCTGCTGTCCGCTCCATCGACACAAATAAAACGCTCACACGTGATTTCTCCAAAGATCTAGAATTACAAAGGTGCCGCCTACTGTTGTCCAGTCCCCGTTTCACGCTATGCTTCTTACGACGTCTCCCTCGATCCAATAAACTTGTTTGTGGGATCGTAAATGCCAGTCGGGTATCTGGACAAGTATGACCCAGGTTTGCATGTGTCCTGGGAGAAACTACAAAGAAGACCATTTTTACAGGACACACATGTAAAGTCCTGTATTTATTCAGCTTGAACGCTTGTGACCGCCTTTAAAACTGCTAAAGACACACTAAGAATACACATTTAAACTCTCAAGATTGTAAGTATGTAAAAGAATGAGGGAGAAACATTCAAAATAAGCTGAAAATAAAGATGTGGAGAGTATAAAGTGAGAAATGTATAGGGACAAGGATAGAACCCTGGGGGACTCCAATGAAAGAAAAGGTTTACGCGGAAAGAAGCAAGTCTCGTGATCTAAGCAGTTTTATTAACTCTTTGAGTGCCAGCCCTAATCTCGCTTTGACCCGCCTTCCCTGGCAGGCCTTTTTGCTCATTTTGAGGCTAAACAGGTGGTCAGGGACTTACTTCGCCCTCAACTGAATCTCAAACAGGCTTGCAAAAGGGGAATATGCTCGGAGGCCTTTTGAGGGAACAGTGAGCTTGTGAGTGATGTGAGTTTTGTGTGGGAGCGATCCTGACATGAGGAGAGGTTTACAGCTCTGAGGCTGTGCACAAGTCTAACTTTACAGACACATGTACTTTGCTTTAGCCGACATAAGCATATGAGCATAGGATGTGAGTATTTCTAAAATTGAAATTGAGATCAATTAAAAACTGAAACGGGGACTGAACCTGTGCACCTCGCACCACACGCTGATCTATAGCTGAGCCGAATGACAGATGCTGTCATCTCGCAGCGGGCAACCGCTTTCCAGTTTGCCTTAGCAGCTGTGTCAGAAGGAGGAGTTTATCTCACCTGGGCGGCTCATCTGTCGCATGAACTCAGATTTCAGATTTTATTTGTCATTTCAGTATAACTTCATACACATAAACAAAACACTGTACCCAGATCAAGATTGTCAGCAGCTTAATCATTTTAAATAGTAGTATATCTCAATGTGACGTTGGCGTGAACTGAAAATGTACTGAGCATTTGACCATCGTGGCAGCACAACTACAAAATGAGCGAGTTTGGACATAAAGGTCCAAAAAAAGGCCCAATAAATACACAGTTTGACAGTAAAAGTAAGTTGATTCTGCGTTTAGTTTCTCTTTAAACAGTATTCACAGCTCCACCAAACCTCTGTGCAACTGAAATCATGATATGTTGTACATCAAATGAGACCTATACGTGTCTACTTTAATTCAAAATACATATATATTACTACATTAATTCATTCTCTTTTTATAGGCATTTGAAATTCCTTGTTTTCATTAGATTTCAGCGTGTGACAGCAAACTTTTGACATAACGTCCTTTTTTCTAAATTCAACTTCATTCAGTGTTGTTTTCCTCTGTTTCTACTTTTTGGTGAAAGAATATACGTGACCTACAGTTGTGTGTGAACAAAACTCTTATCTGTGACATGCACATGATCAGCTCCAATCAGGATATTTGGTTACAAAGCTCTCAAACCCACTAGTGCAGTCCCATCCCTACAACCTCCAACACGAGCTGATTTTCTGAAAACCTAATGAAAGTCTCCATCTCCTTCAATCAACAGCACAACAAACAATACATAAAAAGATACTAATAAGATGTCTGAAGTTCCAAAGCTCCGCCGTGCTTTGCTCCAGCCTCTCATCATTTCACGCTTTTCTTCTCACGGCGTCTCTCTCAATCCAATAAATGTGTTTTTGGAATCGTAAATGCCAGTTCAGTATCTGTACAAACATGACCCAGGTTTGCAAGAGTCCTGGGACGGACTACAAAGACAACTGTGCCCTTCTTCTCTTTAGGGATAAAGTACTGGGCAGACGAAATGTTAAAGATCTCGTATTTAAAATGAGACTTGTCTGCTGCATAAGCTTGTAAAAAAAAACATTTGGGTTTTGTTCACTTCACTCACAGCTCTTCCATATTCACATTGTTGAATCTTTGCCTTGATTCTGTCAAAGTTTATGTAGCACTGAGACTTCAAATATGCACTCTATAAAACGTTAAAATATTGCAGCTATAAATATATAAAAAAAATCTAAAATATGACAATGTTGTGAACTGGTCAATGTTTTACTGAAACAAGGGTTAGGGTTCAATAGCAAATCATTTGGCTTGAAAGAAGAACAAATGTATTAAAAATGGTAGAAATGTTATTTATTTGTGTTGGAGCATGAGTTGGGCTTTACAGTATTTTTTTTTATTAGTGTGACTTTTATCATGTGATAAACATGTAATTGTTATAAATACAATTTTTGGGGGGGATTTTTCAGTTATTAGTTTGTTCACAGCGCTCTAATTCACTTGCCTGGGATCCAGAACCCACACTTCAACAAAAGAGTGGGTCTGGTCACCACGCTCTGTTTCAGATCAAACCTACATCGTACCGGCCAATCAGATTAGTTTATTTAAATGTGCGCTTTCTTGTGAGACTGTGTTTAAAATCTAAAAGAAACTGTTTCTGCCAAAGAGTCATTAACAGCTTAAAACATGCTTCACAAAAGACAACATGTAGCTTACAAAGTAGGGATGCACGTTTTCGAATTTTTCTTTAACTGTTAGTTGGAGTCCTTCACGGTCAATAATCGGTTAGCCCAGTACTACTCAAATGGACGTGATGCGATACCAAGGGGGGCGCGTAACAGTCCACTGGATCGATAAGCTCCAGCCCTATTGGTCCTGAATCAGTGCGTTTCATCAAATCTGTTAATTTCACGCTTGTCTGCCCTGCTTTGATCGTGGTGTCGGTACATTTTCGCGTTTGCGTCTCTCTGCTTGTGTTTGTGTGCAGCGGTCCGGGCTTTGCGCACTGCGCCAGACACAGGTGGAAAGAACGGCCCTGACACCGCGCACTCGCTCAATCCTCTCCCCTTCCCAGGACTGCAGATGGAAATGAGCTGTAAGCTACAATCTGGTACAAGCATCTCTGCCATTGTGCTTAATGTAACTGTACATTGTCCTAAACATTACCTTTACCTTTACCGTACAGAGCAGCGCCAACAAGCCTCAAGGTTTCACCAACTTTACTCCACACAAACGGTACGGCTCTGATCACTGGTGAAATAAACACAGCACTGCTTTCAAAGCCTTTTTAATTCAGCCTGTGAAGCTGACTACACTGTAAAAATAACACTGCAAAAAATCTTAATAAAAGAATCTATTTATAAACTTACAAAGTACAAAATGTACAAAATAAAGTTAATATTTGGTGAACTTTGCTTCAAGTTGATTTTTTTTTTTGTTAACGTTAAAACGGATACACTTTTAGATATAGGCTAACCCAGAAGCACTGGGTTAGCCAAATACAGTACATTATCATAATACTTTTTATTGCTGTTTTTTTTAATGGACGTGTTATGAGCACAGCAACGCAATGAGAGTGAACTCAGACAGAGGTGACCAGATTTTTAAAATTACAAACTGAGACACACCCAGGTTAACCAGGCTAACGCTACCCAGAACCTCCGCTCCTTTTTATTTCACTCCAGCAACTAGTTTTTTAGTTTCCACGGAGTGAAATGAAACTGCGTGATACATCAGGCTACACCCAGATGGGGTTTGGAAATAATAATACAATTGTGAAGACTATATATTTGGTCAATTCATGGCTCATTTACATCTCTTTCATGTCTAACTTGTTAGCTACTGTAAAATCTGAGAGACTTCTGCAAGTGTTTTTCTCATATTTGACTGAAGAAACAACAATATATTTCTGCATTCACTAAAGCGGGCTATCAAAGAAGTCGAAAATTGGGACAACTGGAACATGACTTGTGTAAATCTGGGACAAATCAATGGTTTTTGCTGGGACATGGGACCAAGAGCTCAAAATAGGGACTGTTCCTGGTAAATAGGGACGTCTGGTCACCCTAAGAGACAGGCCTTTGAACTGTGCACAACACGACTGAATAAAAGTCTCCATAAATACTGGTTTAATGCACAGTTTCACTATGTATTCAAGTACGGAGTCATGTTTTAAAGTCGCTGCTAACGTTAGCCGCTTACCTTAGCTTAGCTTGAACAAGTGAAACATTGATAGTTTCCCAGGCAAGTTGAAAAGTCCTGTCTGTTTTCTTCTCCAACATTAACTCCAAGTGAATAAATCAGGCATGATTGATATGAGTTCATAAACACTGCAGTGTCACAGGTTTGTTCAGTCCTTATGAGATAAACTAAACTATATCTGTGTCAGTTAACCAGTCAAAGACGTACCACTCGGTCAAGCCATTAGTCACCATGAACATCCCAAGTACAAAGCAAATAATAAAGCACATGATGTACTTTGTCCTCGTTTGTTGCTGTAGGACCAGTGCCTGACCTTCACTGTCATTTATGTGCGACTTCAGCGTTCATTAGGCCTATAAAAAAAACTCACATAGATTTATATTCAACGTTTCCAGCTCGAGTTCCCGGTCTTTATTGTCTATCAATTTCCACGAGATTAAAATGACAATCCCCTTTATTTTAATCCACTAAAACTGTCTCTTCTGTTCAGAGCTTCATCACACGGCCATATTTCATCAAACTCCCAGAACGCGGCGAAACTTACCGTCCGAGCCAAACGTTGTCAGGAGTGAAATTTATACCGCAAACATGGATTATTGAAATGTTCTCGTGACTTATTCGTGTAATTCTCTGGTGTGACTTCCACATTTAGACCTTAGTGTTAAAATGTTTAGCCAATCAGAACACAGAATGCAAGCCCTGAGAATGACTTTGTATTTACCATGTTCTCTTTGTTTGTCTTTTTCTTCTCTCTGTCTATCTCTCTTTCTTCTCTCTCTCTCTCTCTCTCTCTCTCTCTCTCTATTGCTCCACCTCTCTCTCTCTTTCCTTTCTTTCTCAGTCTATCTCCCCTCTGCCCCCAGGCACCTCACTCTCTCTACCTTCTTTTCTCTTGATCTCTCTCTTTCTCACTCACTTGTGCTCTCTGTTTGTCTTTCTTTCTTCTCTCTCTCTTTTTCTCCTCTCTTTCTCTCTCTACCCCCTCACTCTTTCAATCTCCTCTCTACCTCTTTTCTTTCCCTCCCTCTCTTTCTCTCCTTGCTCTTTTTTCTCTCTCCCTCTCTCTTCTCGAGTGTCTGGTTGCTTACAGACCTTCATCAGGAAGCTCCACCACCCAGAGCAGTAGTTCCCAAAGTGGGGTCGGGACCCCTCGGGGGATCGCTAAGCAAAATCTGGGGGTCGCAAAATGATTTCAAAATGTATTTTTCCCTTATGACTTGGCATTTAATCAGTTTTTTGGGGAAATAGGATCATATAAAGCAACACACTATCAAAATAAACACAATTAAGCCTAATTTAAATGTTTTTTGCAACTTAAAATGTATACAAAAGTATATAATTTTTGCTGTGGGGGTTGAGAGTTGGTTACACGGTTATTTTGGGGATCCCGGGCTGAAAAGATTGGGAACCCTTGACCCTGAGGACCGTAAGTAAAGCAAAAAGAACACATTTTGAGATGATTGAAATGACAGCGAGACAAGACTTTTTTCGTTTTGCTGGTTCAAGCAGGCTGTCAGTTTATATGACAAACCAATGATTTTCACTGGACATGAATGGTGATGAGCTGACACGTAAAAAACAATAGAGTCACAACGTTTTATTTACAAAACATAACATTTATTAAAACTGGGGCAGTTTGGTAAATGCTCGATAGTGAGATTTGGGGGGACAGTGTTTAAGTTTAGGAGAACGGATAAGGTTAGGAAAAGAGTTTGGGTAAAGTTAAGATAAAACAATATAATCAACGTGTTCTCATGGAATGCGTATAATATCACGCCATGACAAAATTGCGTGTCACGACGACACCCTCTGCCTGTTTTGGCGTGCAATTACACGCTCATTTTTTCCAGCGTAGTCTGGACACCCCTAGTGGTTGAGACAAACACAAGGTTTTTCAAGGAAATAACGACGACATTTAAGTCTGAAGTTACAACAATGGGTAAGTTTAGCTCTTTGGCTTGGAGTTGGTTAGGGTTAGGATTAGGTTTGTTATAGTCTTCATGAATAATAACACCTGTTAACATTCACCATTGAAATGCACTTGGACAGAAATGTGTCAAATACACACGCATAAAATAGAAGTAGCGTTCATATGACACGCTGTTTACTATAGCGTGGTATTCACACGCTTATCCATGAGAACAGGCTGATATAACCGTTTAGACCAACATCTGTCCCTCCAACCTCTGTATCGTGTTGGAACACAGCAACAATAAAAAGTTGGGCTTCTCTTTGTTTTCTTCAAAGTTCGCAAATAATATTTGAAGTGCATATTGTACTGTTGTACATCTCCATAATATAGGTGAACATCCGGGCTTTAGGGTCCTCTGGATGGAGGTAAGTCATCATGTGAGGGTCCTCCTTAAAGATGCAGCCAGATGCCTCTCATCTTCTTCTCTCTCTCTCTCCATCCTTTCTCTCGCCTTTCCTCTCTCACTCTCCTTCTCTTTCTCTCTCTCACTCACTCTCTCTCCATCCTTTTTCTCTCCTTTCCTCTCTCACTCTCCTTATCTCTCTCTCTCTCTCCATCCTTTCTCTCGCCTTTCCTCTCTCTCTCCTTCTCTCTCTCTCTCTCTCTCTCTCTCTCACTCACTCTCTCTCTCTCCAACCTTTTTCTTCCTTTCCACTCTCTCTCTCCTTCTCTCTCTCTCTCTCTCTCTCTCTCTCCATCCTTTCTCTCTCCTTTCCTCTCTCACTCTCCTTCTCTCTCTCTCTCTCTCTCTCTCTCTCTCTCTCTCTCTCTCTCTCTCTCCTTTCTCTCACTTACTTTCTCACAAGATGAAATAACTCCTTATCATCCTAACCGTTCACTTCGCTCTCAAGATGCTGGACTGTTGGTGGTTCCTAGAGTCTCTAAAAGCACAATAGGAGCAGAGCTTTTAGCTATCAAGCCCCCTGGTTCTGGAATCAGCTCCTGCTCATGTCAAAGACGCTGACACAGTCTCTACATTTAAGATTAGGCTCAAAACGTTCCTCTTCGGATTGGCTTATGATCAGGTCAGTTAGGAACAGACTCTTTCTCGTCAGGCTGCCCTAGGAGCAAATATACTGGGGAAAGTCTGTCCTCTCACTTCTGCCTTTCCTGTATAGAATATTGAATTACAGTTCATCTCTAGTCTGTTCTTTGCTCTTCACTCGTTGTCCCCTGTCCCTAACTGTTCCAGATGCTGCTGTTCCAGTGACGTGGGCTGGACCACTGATGCCTGGACCTCCGTCCCACCTCCCTCTCCAGGATTGGCCTGTCCTGGTCCTGCTAGACGAGTCGTTTCCCTCTGCTTATGGACTCTGGCTCCACAAACATAAACTCTATAACTTTAGTCTTAGTTACATCTACAGCCTGTCCGTCCATGGGAGTGGATCCCTTCTTCACTGTGGTTCTCCTCCAGGTTTCTCTTTTTCCCTTAGGGTTTTTTGAGGAGACAGAAGGAGGGTCTAAGGACAGAAGGAGGGACTAAGGACAGAAGGAGGGACTAAGGACAGAAGGAGGGACTAAGGACAGAAGGAGGGTCTAAGGACAGAAGGAGGGACTAAGGACAGAAGGAGAGACTAAGGACAGAAGGAGGGACTAAGGACAGAAGGAGGGACTAAGGACAGAAGGAGAGTCTAAGGACAGAAGGAGGGTCTAAGGACAGAAGGAGGGTCTAAGGACAGAAGGAGGGTCTAAGGACAGAAGGAGGGACTAAGGACAGGAGGAGAGTCTAAGGACAGAAGGAGGGTCTAAGGACAGAAGGAGAGTCTAAGGACAGAAGGAGGGACTCAGGACAGAAGGAGAGTCTAAGGACATAAGGAGGGACTAAGGACAGAAGGAGGGTCTAAGGACAGAAGGAGGGACTAAGGACAGAAGGAGGGTCTAAGGACAGAAGGAGAGTCTAAGGACAGAAGGAGAGTCTAAGGACAGAAGGAGGGACTAAGGACAGAAGGAGAGTCTAAGGACAGAAGGAGAGTCTAAGGACAGAAGGAGGGAATAAGGACAGAAGGAGAGACTAAGGAGAGAAGGAGGGTCTAAGGACAGAAGGAGGGTCTAAGGAGAGAAGGAGGGTCTAAGGACAGAAGGAGGGTCTGTGAAAGAAGAAGACGTTTGGTGCTCATTAGCTTCCTAAAAGATAACAACACACTCATGGATCTTTTATAAGGTCTGGGTACAGTATTACTTCATTGGACATCTCTCTACAGGCTGAAAGATTTTTTTTTCCCTCGAGCCCAATGCAAACATTTACTGCGTGTGTTGAGCAGAAACAGCTTTAAGAACGATCTGTCATAAAATATTTTGGTTTCGTATAAAACGGCTGTTGAAGCTTTAGCTCCGCTCCGTGAACTCTGGCTCTGATTGGTCAGAACGGTCAGGCTCCTGCTCTCAGCTCCTTTTGGCTCACACTCTCTGAGCAATGAATCCTGAGAAACACAACTGAGCGTGTCCGATGTCAGCGTTGGGCAAGTTACTGTGAAATTGTAATACATGTTATACACACTGAAGTTACATGGATGAAAATGTTATTGTGTGTGTAAAATGAGCTGTCACACACTCTGTACAACATACTCCTGTTACATTTACACTTCATTTCTGATTCTTTTGTACAAATATCATGTCAGAACACCTTTTGCTCATAATATTGTGTTCAGCCTCTACAGAGAACTCAGAAACTCTTTTCCATGAGGTTCAGTAAAGTTTTGGTCGAGAAGTGTCATTTTCAATAGAAAATTAGATATTTGTCCCACAATGTAGAAATTCCAGTGTTGCAAGGCACAGTTTAAGATCAGGGGGAAACAGAAAACGTGCAATCCAACAAGATCATTTTAAAAACAAACTTATACCTTCCCCCAGGGCTCCCCTGCAAAAGAGATTCCTAATCTCAGTGGGACATTAAATAAAGGTCAATTGCATTTCTGTAATTTTTGACTAGAGAGAGCCGTGGTAGTTGTGGCAGCCATCTTGTGAGTGGAGTGGCAGTTGCCTGGAGAATCCAGCCTCACTGCTGTACCAGCGGATGAGTCTGGTCGCCCCCCAGTCAACTGGATTTCTAGGCGGACCAAAGCTCACCGTATGTATGTATGTATGTATGTATGTATGTATGTATGTATGTAGGTATGTACTGTATGTATGTATGTATGTATGTATGTATGTATGTATGTATGTAGTATGTAAGTATGTATGTATGTATGTATGTATGTACTGTATGTATGTACTGTATTATGTATGTATGTATGTACGTATGTAATATGTATGTATGTATGTACTGTATGTATGCATGTATGTATGTATGTATGTACGTACGTATGTAAGTATGTATGTATGTATGTATGTATACTATGTATGTATGTACTGTATGTATGTATGTATGTATGCATGTACTGTATGTATGTACTGTATGTATGTATGTATGTATGTACTGTATGTATGTATGTATGTATGTATGTATGTATGCATGTACTGTATGTATGTATGTATGTATGTATGTATGTATGCATGTACTGTATGTATGTATGTATGCATGTACTGTATGTATGTATGTATGTATGTATGTATGTATGTATGTATGCATGTATGTATGTATGTACTGTATGTATGTATGTATGCATGTACTGTATGTATGTATGTATGTATGTATGTATGCATGTACTGTATGTATGTATGTATGTATGTATGTATGTATGCATGTACTGTATGTATGTATGTATGTATGCATGTATGTATGTATGTATGTATGCATGTACTGTATGTATGTATGTATGTATGTATGTACTGTATGTATGTATGTATGCATGTACTGTATGTATGTATGTATGTATGTATGCATGCATAAATATAAATATATAAATATTCAGCCTGAAAACACTGCACTGGGCTGGA
Organism: Mugilogobius chulae; assembly: GCA_038363315.1. Classification (NCBI taxonomy): domain Eukaryota; kingdom Metazoa; phylum Chordata; class Actinopteri; order Gobiiformes; family Gobiidae; genus Mugilogobius; species Mugilogobius chulae. The sequence goes on from CM076404.1 coordinate 6,440,198, forward strand.
TTTGATGTAAAACTAAAGTATTTTTGTGTGTCGTTATAATACACTGTATGAACACAAACATTCACTATTATTGTGCTTACATCACTGCTGTGACTATTAAAAGAATTACTATTAAAAGTATATTTTTTCAAGATGTTTTCACATTAGTTTGGTTGAACAGAAGCATAAATGTACAAATACGAAAATGTTCAATTATCAAGGTATTTTAGTGATAAAGTCATTTAAAAGCATTCAGCCTCCCATTAGTTTGTCTGAGATCTTTAGGAAACTCTCTACATAAGATGGCTGCCACAACTGGAAGCATCTGCGCAGGCGCTTAAACGTTAGTGTTTGACTACGGCAACACCTACGTGGACAAACAACATAGAATATGCTATATTTATCATTTACTTTTTAAATGTGCTTATTTTAGGTTACAAATGAGCTTAACATCTGTGAAAACACAATGTTTAACTGTTAATAAACTTAAGCAAACAGCTCAGAGCAGTGAAACTTTGAGGTTGCCAACGTTAGTGTTAAATTTAACGTTTTTTTATGAGTGTAGAAAGTACGAGATTTTACGTGCGTTTTACAAAAATATACCTTATTAAACTTTCGTAACGGACATTTTTTAATCTTATATGATTGGCGATCTAAGGTTACAACTGACAAATAATGTTCTTAGTCGTTTCTGGCAGTTTAAACAATGAAAGTCTAGTCAAGCTAACAACTAGCATGATTGACTCCAATTCGGCAAGTGGCTCCGATTGGGGAGTGACAGAACACTTAGCATCTGAGCTAGTCCGGTAAGATTTAAGCCAGTCCGGAGCGTTCTCCTGTTTATTTTCCTATAGCCGTTAGCATTAGCCTGCAAAAAAGGCAAGTTATGAAAGATCCAGAGAGTGTCACTGATACAAACCTACTGACCACATTTAGCAGAGGTCAAAGGTCAGAGCCTTGTTACAAATGATTGAGTTTACAAACTTTTTAGTATTTTCTTGTAGATAAAAATTGTGTATAAAACTGCTAACGGCTAGCAAACTTATGAATCTTTTAAGGCTCTATTGACACCAAGCGTCTCTTTTACATGTTACTAGTGAGAACAGCAGACAAATTACATAAATAACACCAAACAAGTTACAGCTTCACTTCTCTGTGGAGGCGTCTGTCACATCGGTGATGGAGCATTTCCAGTCTAAGAATATAGTAGTTTGAGAAATATAATTTCATATCACCAAAGTTGTTTAAAAAAGCTTCATAAGACACAAATTAGTCCGTTTTGCTCATGTTTTTTGTTAAATCGCTTGTTTAAGCTCGTTTTATCTATAAAAGTGCAACTTCTGCCATTGAGTTCAGTTGATTTGCGTCGTCAGCTCTACCGGAGGAATATGGCGTCGCTCTGTTTGGGTTGTAGCAACAGAGCAGAGATGGTAACTGCGCGTCTACTAATTTAATGTTTATGGGCTAAACCAGTAAACATCAATGAGCAAAAGCAAATACAACACGCCCACCATATTTGATCCCCGAGAGTTGAATGAACCACTGAAAAGTTTGTAAATTTAACAATGCGTTTTACACTCGATAGGTTGTTCTAGAATGTGTTGTTTCTGTATTAAAATCATTGTAGTCTGGTGAGTTCTGCCTAGACCGACTTACTGCCAAAAAAACACATTTAAACAATATTCCTTTAGCTGCCAGACATCTGCATTGAATCTTATTGGCTAATACAACATAGAGATATAAAATAAATGTCTGTGTATGTGTCGCCATGGTGACCAACAACATCAATGCAAAAACTTCTGGGCACGTGCAGTTTTGACTCGAAATCAGTCTTGTCTCCTGTGGACCTGTCTCTTCTCTCTTTTATTCTCTCTCTCTCTCACTCCCTCTCTTTTCTCCCTCTCCCTTGGTCTCTCTCTTCTCCTTGACCGTCCCTTCTTCTCCCTCTCTCTCAACCCTATTTCTCATTCTCTCTCCCTGTTTTCTTTCTATCTTTCGTTCTTTCTTTCTTTTTTCTCTTTCCTTCTCACTCTCTCTCTCCCTCTCTCTTAATCTAGCCTTTTTTCTTTTTCTCTCTCTCTCCTAGTCTCTCTTCCTTTCCTTCTTTCTTTCTTACTCTCTCTCTCTCTCTCTCTCTCCCCTAGTCCCTCTCTCTCACTTCCCCAATCACCCACACCTCTCTTTCTCTCCCAGTCTTTCTCTCCCCCTCTCTCATTCACTTGCTCCCTGTTTCTTTTCTCTCCCACTCTCTTTTATTTTCTTTTTTTCTCTTTCTCGCCCAGTCTCTTTCCCTCTCCTTTCTTTCTCTATCTTCATATCCCCTCTTACTTCCTACCCCTGTCCCCTTCTCTCTCTCTCTTTCTCTCCCAGTGTCTCTCTCTCCTCACTCTCATACCCCCCCTTTCTCTCTTTCTCCCTCTTTCTCACTCCCCTTTCTTTTTCTCTTTCTCTCCAAGTCTCTCTCTCCCTGTCTTTCTCACTCTTTTTCTTTTGCAGTCTCTCCCTCTTCTCCCCTTTCTCTCTCTTTTTTCCACTCTCTCAGCCCCCCCCCCAACTACCACCTCTCTCTCCCTCTCTCTTCTCTTTCTCTCCCTTTCTTTCTCTCATTGTCTTGCTCCATCTTTCTTTTCTCTCTCTCTCTTTCTACGTCTCTTTTTCTCCCTTCTCTCTCAGTCTCTTTCTCTCTTCCCCTTCCTTGTTTCTCACTCTCTCTTTCACCTTCTCTCTCTTTCTCTCCCAGTGTCTCTCTCTCCTCACTCTCTTGCCCCCCATTTCTCTATTTCTCCCCTCTTTCTCACTCCACTTTTTCTCTTTCTTCCTAATTCTCTCTCTCTCTCTCTCTCTCCAAGTCTCTCTCTCCCTGTCCTTTTTCTTTTGCAGTCTCTCCCTCTTCTCCCCTTTCTCTCTTTTTCCTCTCTCTCAGTCCCCCCACCACCTCTCTCTCCCTACCTCTTTCTCTCCCAGTCTCTCTCACTCTCTTGCTACCCCTTTCTTTTTTCCTCTCTTTCACACTGTTTTTCTCTCTCTTTCACTCTCTCTCTTCCTTTCTCTTATTGTCTTACTCCATCTTTCTTTTTTCTCTCTCTCTTTCTACGTCTCTTTTTCTCCCTTTCTCTCTCAGTCTCTTTCTCTCTTCCCCTCTGTTGTTTCTCACTCTTTCACCTTCTCTCTCTCTCTCCACTTTTTCCTTCTCTCTCTCCTTCTCTCCCAGTGTCTCTCTCTCCTCTCTTGCCCCCGTTCTCTCTTTCTCCCTCTTTCTTACTTCCCTCTCTTTTTCTCTTTCTTTCCAAGTCTCTCTCTCCCTGTCTTTCTCACTCTTTTTCGTTTGCAGTCTCTCCCTCTTCTCCCCTTTCTCTCTCTATTTTTCTCTCTCTCAGTCGCGCCCGACCAACACCTCTCTCTCCCTATCTCTTTCTCTCCCAGTCCCCCCCTCTCTTGCTACCCTTTCTTTTTTCACTTTCACACTCTGTTTTTCTCCCTCTCGCTCTTTCTCTCCCTCTCTTTCTTTCTCTCATTGTCTTGCTCCATCTTTCTTTTCTCTCTCTCACTCTCTCTCTTAATCTTGCTGTTTTTTTCTATTCTCTCTCTCTCCCAGTTTCTCTTTCTTTCTCTCTTTCTTACTCTCTCTCTCCCCAGTCCCTCTTTCTCACTTCCCCCAATCACCCACACCTCTCTTTCTCTCTCTTTCTTTCTATGTATTTTTCTTCTTTTTTCTTTCTCGCCCAGTCTCTTTCTCTCTTTTTTCCCTTTCCTTCTCCTTTCTTTCTCTATCTTGTTATCCCCTCTTACTTTCTACCCCAGTCCCCTTCTCTCACCCTGTAACCCCCTCTCTCTCCTCTTCCTCTCCCATTGTCTCTCTCTATTGTCCCCCCTCTTTCTCTCTTTCTCTCTCTTCTCACTCCCCGTTCTTTTTCTCTTTCTCTCCAAGTCTCTCTCTCCCTGCTCTTTTTCTTTTGCAGTCTCTCCCTCTTCTCCCCTGTCTCTCTCTTTTTCCTCTCTCTCAGTCGCGCCCGACCAACACCTCTCTCTCCCTATCTAATTCTCTCCCAGCCCCCCTCTCTCTTGCTACTCCTTTCTTTTTTCTGTTTTTCTCCCTCACTCTCTTTCTCTCCCTCTCTTCCTTTCTCTCATTGTCTTGCTCCATCTTTCTTTTCTCTCTCTCTCTTTCTACATCTCTTTTTCTCCCTTTCTCTCTCAGTCTCTTTCACTCTTCCCCTCCCTTGTTTCTCACTCTCTCTCTCTTTCACCTTCTCTCTCTCTCCCCACTTTTCCCCTCCCTCTCTCTCTCTCTCACTTACACCTGACTTGAGCGCTGTCCAGATGTTTTCAGCCGTGACCTCTGACCTTTACATGTGTCCTGCTCGGTTCTACCTCTCCTCCTCCTCCTCCTCCTCTTCTCTGACTAAAGAGAGATTTGTCATTTTTCACAAACACAACAGAGACAGCTTTGGGACCTGTTAAACTCACATTCCTCCAGCATGACGCAGCGCCCCCCGGAGGACCGGCCCGGAATCTTCTGCACAGCTCCACATCTTTTTCTCATTGTGTTGGGTTTCAAATCGTGTGTCCCAACGCCAATGTGTCCCGCTGCGGAGGAGGCTGAGCTAACGCCGTTTTGTCCCGCTGTGGAGGCTGAGCTAACGTCAATGTGTCCCACTGCGGAGGCTGAGCTAACGCCGTTTTGTCCCGCTGCGGAGGAGACTGAGCTAACGTCAATGTGTCCCGCTGTGGCTAAGTGTCACCTGACAGCAAGAACCATTAAGATTCTTCTCCAGGAACAACTGTGACTCTGGGGCTTTTTGAATGAGAACAGATTTACAGCTGTGTAAATGCTAGCTAGTGAGGAGAAGCTAAAAATGTAGTCCAACTAAAGCAGAGTTCCAAACTTACTCTACAGAGACACAGACCATTTCAGTTTGTTGCAAGACGCATATTTTTCTGACCTTATAAATATAAAACTGTGATGTAGTTTTGTTTATCAAATGTAAAAATCTTTTAGTTTGCAGGAGTTTTGCACGTTAGCCTTTAGCAGCTAGCTTGATTCAGCAAATATAGCATCTAGAGCAGGGGTGGGCAATTATATTTAGTCGAGGGTCATATTTAAACTCAGAATAGTGGTGGCGGGCCGGACTGTCAACATTGTTTTTTTTCTGCTGAAAACATATTTCTTTGACAGTAATAAAAAGTTTGCTCTAGCATAATAAACTTGTAACATTTTGAGATTAAGTCAAAGCTTAAGAAAGAAAATTAAAGAGAAAAAAAAAATATAAAATGAAGCTATTTCTTAGATTAAACTTGAAGTTTTGTGAGAATAAATTCATAATTTTATGAGAGAAAAAAAAAAAGAGGAATTGAATTAACGCCCACAATAGAGTTTTCTAATTTCAACAATGTTCCATGATCCAAAATACTATTCTAAACTAGTAAAACTTATTGATAAATAGCTTTTAATGGCTTTGATTTTCTTCTCATAACACTGTGACATAACATAATGCATTTCTGTTTCTCAAAATATTGCCAGGGGCCTGATTGAAACTGGTCGCGGGCCACATTTGGCCCCCAGGCCGCAGTTTGACCAGGTCTGATCTAGAGCTTTAAGAAAGGTTTGATCTTGTAACACTTAATTTTACATCATATCACTTAAGTAATGAATGGATGGTCACTAAATGATCAGTATAGACCACAATTCATTGCGAGAATCAGAAAAACAAAGCAGACAGAGTTAACTAGAAACAACACCCCTGAAGTAAAGATGATAGCGTCTGCTTTCTTTGATCTCTGGGACTTGGATCGAATATGCACAGTTCTGCTTTCCTCTGGAAGCAAAAGATTAAAAAGTTGTTTTTGACAATATACATGATCTCAGAGAACAGCTGCACCCTCTTAAAACATCAATGCACCCTTTGTCTTTGCCATATTGTTCTGGATTCAGGCCTTGTTAATACATCCAGCTTTCATCATCTGTGAAGAGTCAAATCAGTGGTAGCACTTTAAAAGACCACTGCCAGTGATGCTTAGTAGTGACGCTGGTATTAGCAGTGGTACTTGCAGTGGTACTAGGGTGGTACTTGGAGGGGTACTTGTATCAACAGATACTGGTAAATAACACTGATTTTTGGTGGTACTTACAGTAGTACCTTTTAATACACTTACCAGTACTTAAAGTGGTACATTTTGATACACTTAGCAGTACTTTTTGCGGTGATTAAAATGGTAACTCGTTTAATACTTAGTGCTGCACATATTATTTGTTTCAGTGGTGTGTGGTGGTGTTAATGATACTGAATGAAAGATCATAGAAAAGGAAATTATTACAACGATAACTAGTGTCACTTTAGAACAAGTCCAGTTGGAACTTACCTGGGATATACTGATGTAAGTACCACTCAAGTAGTATGTGTCACTTTGACAACCAATTGCCAGTGTTATTTATCTAATATTGAATGCAGAAGTTACTTTTTAGTACCACTATTTACTATTAAATATCATATCAATCATGTTAGGATTATTGTATTTTTTTTACAGAAAAAATGATTTCTTTTGTATTATTCAGTGCCCAATAATTTTGTGACATTAATACAGACATTGATGCTTTTGTAACATTTGCCTTTTTTGTCATTATAAGCTTTATTTATTAAATACCTTTTCTTTACATTCAATATCATTAACAACTAACTCAGTGGTTCTCAACCTTTTTCAGTCGCGACCCCCAAAATAACAACCGTAGGCATTTGCGACCCCCAAGCACAAAATGTAGGCTACCTGCAAAGTAGTAATGCCTTATGTTTGTTTTTATTGGGAAGCCATAAACCTGGGTACCTTCATCTGTAGGTTAGAAAATATGAATTTATATCTATCACTGCATTCGAAGGGTGTCAAACCATGTTTAGGATGTCAATATTAAATTTCACATATCACTAGGGGACCCCCAGAAATCCTTCTGCGACCCCCATGGGGGTCCCGACCCCCAGTTTGAGAACCACTGAACTAACTAACAGTGTTATTTACCAGTATCTGCTGATGCAATTTCCCCTCCAAGTACCACCCTAAGTACTACTGTTAATACCAGTGCAAGTATCACCAACTATCAGTGTTGTATACCAGTATCTGCTGATACAAGTATCCCTCCAAGTACCACTCTAAGTACCACTGTAAGTATCACTGGCAGTATCTAAGTGACACGTTAATTATATGGTAGGTAACATAATGATCTTTTAAAGTGCTTTACCAAATCGTTTTCTCTTTTACACGACAATGAGCTGCGTGTTCGTTCAAACTCTTATTGTTGTTGCTCATGGACTTGTCGATGAGCTGTGAAATTCTGCCCTCAAGCACATTTTTTCAGTTGGAGGTCTGAATTTTCAAGTTTCCAAGAGCACATATGTAGCACTACGGTCTGCAGGCGGACTATGCCAATCAACCTATGAAACCAATAAAAAGCGCTTCCAGGGTTCATTCATTCGCTGACCTACGCATTTCCTGGTCTCTTGTGTTGCTCCGTGCCTTCCTCTCTCCCTGTAAGTTATTCAGACAGTCTAATAATGCAGTTTTAATCCTAATATAGTTGTTTTTGTGGTTTGGTTTGGATCAGTGCCGCCGCCTGTGCCATGAGTAAATGCTCTGATGTCGTGCTCTTGGTTAGCGTTGTGATTGTTGTGGATCCGCCGTCAAAGCCCTACAACGCCTAGTCCTTTGCAGCTAAAATGGTACGTTTGAGGTAATAAACCCTGGTCGCCTATTTAGTAGTAAGGTTAGCTCAATGACATTGCTCTTTTAGCTGGATGTATTGTATTAAAGGAGCCGTGGTGTACGCTGGAGACCGTTGTCTTGCCTTCTTGCCTATATACTGTCTAACAGTGTCGCCTTGCAATGCCTTACTAGCTGTAAAACGGAGTATTTGGTTTTGTCCTGTGCAACTTTGAGCATTCTAAGACCGAAATTATAGACTGAACATTGACTAATATGAATCATACTGGAGCAAAGAAAAGTTAAGCTATCGAAATGAAAATATAAATGATAAATTTTTTTTCTTACTTGTGGAATCATGCCTATGTTTAGTCAAGAACGAACCTGTGTAACCTTTATTTTCTTTCTGGATTGATTTCCAATGGTGCTGTCGGTTTCATTTACAGCTAAAGTTAATTAAATTTATGCATTACCACCTTTTGCAAATTTATTACAATCAAAATGTTAAATCCCATCAATGCCACACATGAATCCAGTTGATTCTCTCCTTCATTCACTGGAAGAATTTGGAGTTTGCAAGTTAATTTAAACATGCATGTTTTTGGAAGTGCCTGAAGAGGACGCACGATGACATGGGGAGAACATGCAAACACCCACGCTGCTACTGCGCACTGCTAATACAATTCATCAGTATAGTCTAAATGTAACAGGATTATATTATAGCTTATGTCTTTGAATAAAAATGTGCAGTTCTCTATAACCTTAAAATAGTGTGACTCATAAACGCTGGAGACAGTCATATTACAATACAATCATCACAGTTATATATTTTATCCTCCTAACTAGCATGATGTATTACAATTTGACAGTCACTTGCCCAACACTGGTCTCCTCTGACCTCCAAAGTCACTAATCAAAGCCAAACGTGGAAGAATGAATCACCGGGACATAAAAGCTCCGGCAGGATCCAAGTTTCCTGTTCAGAGGAGAATATAAAAGTGTGTCCGGCTTTGGAACGATCGTCGGTGCTGAATGTTGGACGGCCCGTTTGGGAATCAGAGAGTTATTACAGACAGTATTTGGACATGACTTTGGTCGATGGTCAAATGCTTCCTGGATCTCAACAGGACTGGTACCAACCAACTGAACAGCCACTAACTTGAGACAGTTTTAAACTATATGTCCTATCTAGATTTTTTAACAAAACCTAAAGCACAAATAACTTTAAACCTCAGAGCTGGACCGGCGTCTTTTTTTTTTTTTTTTGGCAACCAGCTCACTTCTGTCGAGACTAGCGCTAACCATCCAATATCTGAAGAAGCTTCCTGATTGTTTCTAGTGTCACTAAACGTTTTGCCTGCCCTGGATGCAGCTCAGATGTATCATCTTATAACCATGGAGACAGACCACATTGGCTGAGTTGATTTGGGAGAAACACGGCTATAGCATGTGTCCGGCAGGTCAGACTTCTCTTTACGTCTGAACAAGAGCAAAGACTGAGATGTCTTGCCTGGAAAATCCCGACCATATATCCCGACCACCGTGTCCTTCTTTCAAATTACTGTAGCCATGATTGACAGATTAATTAGCCAACAAGAGACACTCATTGTCTGCCATGTGAAAGCCAACATGGCTGCTCCCAACGAAAAAAGATACATGGAAAAAAGTAGTTTGGTCTTTGGTCTAATGGACGATCAATCAGCGTCTTTGTTTCATCTGCGTCACACAAATAAACTAATCTGATTGTCCGTTACAATGTAGATTTGATCTGAAACACAGGCGGAAGGCGTGGTGACCAGACCCACTCTTCGCAGTTTGCCTAAGTGTGGGCTCTGGATCCCAGGCAATGAGATGTCTTCCTATAGGCATAGTTTACAAGCTTATTATTATGCCATTTATTGAAGTCAAAGATATCAAACTATCCCAACGCCTTAAGCCCAGTATAAAATAAAAATTAAATAGAATAACAGATATATATTTGGAAGTGAATGAGCAGATCTTCACAATACTTATCTGTTTTTGACAAAACTTTCCTTGTTAAAACATAAACTTTTGTCATAAAAACAGGATTTATTTTACTTGTAAAAACAGAAACAGTTTCATGTGAAAACACAAACTTTCCTCGCATGGACAAAAACGAATTTAATTCAAATGAATGCAATAAACTTCTGTAAAAAACTAAATATAGCTTAAACCAGGAGTCTGCAACCTGCAACCACAGCCCACATGTGGCCCAGTTTGGCTCTTTTTCTTCCTGAAATCCTTTTTGAATGTACATATTTAAATAAACATGTTCTTGTCCGGGTTCTTATTGCTAGAAACAGTGAGGATAAGTGTGAGGGTGAATTATGACGTATGGAATGGCAACTGGATGAATGAACTGTGTATATAAATTGCATTTTAAATTGTATTGTGCATATGTTGACCCCTCCCCTGAGGACTACAGATGGAAATTAGCTGTAAAGCTATAGAGTCTGGTACAAGCATCTCTGCCACTGTGCTTAATGTAATGTAAATAATGTAAAAATAAACTGCATTTTAACAATAATCTCTTTAGTTCTGTAGAATATTGTGATGTCACAAGAGCAAAACTGTGATTAACCCTCACTTTGCGAAAAATAATGGAGCTGAAGCGCTGAGGAACAACTCCCCAAACCATGTAGGCCTACAGCGTTTCAAGAAATTCAACACTTTTTGGGAGTTTACCTCATCGTATCCAGTTGTGGCTCTTTCTGTAATTGTTGTGCTTTGAATCGGGCCGATGCAGACGCCTGACTTAAACCAAATTCACAAAAACCCGGCATTGCGTCAAGTACAGCAAAAAACTTGAACTAGCAACGTCTCACTTCATCCAGCGAACACTTTACAATCACTTTTGCCATTTGCACCCCTAAAATCTCCGCGCAGAGCCTCTCTCCGACCTCCGCGAACGCACGCTTCATCACCTCCGTCGAAAGCGCCTCCGCAAACTCCTCTATCTTCCCTTTGTCCGACTCCCCCGCGGACAGTGAACGCATCAGCTGCGTCATTAACTCTGCTTTGGCGTCGAACTCGTCTTTCTGGTGCTCGACCGTCGTTGGCGTTGGCGTAGGCGGAGGAGGAGAAGGTGTAAACTCTTTGGCCAGCCCTCCTTTCAGTTTACGAGTGAAGCTTTGTCGCGTTTTCTGCATTTCGGGATCCAGAGGCGTCGGGGGCGGGGCATCCGGGTAGTCTAAAGAACCCAAAACGGGAAGTCCGGATCGAGGTAAAGTCGGAGAGATTTCAGCTGAATTCTCTTCGTTTTGGCTTGGGTCTTGGTGCTGCAAAGCTGTTTTTGACCTTCTTGTTTCTCGTCTTTGCGCTCACTGTTCCCAAAGTCTTCCATTTCCTTTTGGACGGACTGGACTATTTCGTTTGCCATGTTTCGGGCAAACTTCTCAACAGTCGCTTGGTGTATTGGGGTTTTCATGGCGTTTCCTTCGTGAGACAAACCCTATGGAAAGAAAAAAAAAACAGAGATTGGCATTGGATAGTGATTTGAAAGACATTTTGGGTTTGAATCGGTGCCTTGTTTCTATAATTTGCTCAGCTCTTATTGCAGAATGACTCACCAACAATGCAGCAAGTACAATCTTCCGTTTACATAATGCTTTTGGGTCATTTCCACGACCATCCAGATTCAACTCAAAGGAGACATGACCAAGGCTGTGCAATTCTCTTTTATTTAGCTGGTGGAAGGGAAATGACATTTGAAAGCTGAAGTAAGTGTAGTTTAGTTCTCATCGCTGACAATATATAGGAACAAATCACATCCTTTGAACCATGTGAGAGAGACATCATCACAAGTTAAAGAATTGCTTAAACTTCCAGGAAACTTCCGGGTGTCCGTTTAAAAGCTATAAGTGCCTGCATAGTTTTGAAGCTTGTTTCCCAGATTCCAGGATCCTTCCTCCAAAGACTTGTAGCACTATCCCAAAGTGAGCTCATCCAGAGCAGAGCTAAATATCCTGCTTACACCTGCTGTGAGTTTAGTTGGACTAGGTTCTGCAGGAGAGACAACTCTGGCATGTCACGTGACAAAATCAAACAGGATAAAACCTGCACATATAATAGCAGATTCTAGCTTTACTCCTCTGTAAAGCTAGAATCTGGTACAAGCGGACAAAACATGGACATGGACATGTTTTTTGTGGTAGGGGGAAACCGGAGCATCCGAAGGAAACCCACACAGACACAGGGAGAACATGCAGTCTCCACATTGAAAGGCGGACTGAGAGTCAAACCCAGGACCTTCTTGCTGTGAGGCCAGAACTGGTCGAGGGCTGCAGATTAATATACTGTAGGTCTAGCTCGAGACGAGATTCAGGACAGTCCTGAAATTCACTCATGTGTCCTGAATGCAGAATCCTGTCCCACGTGTCTCGAAAATCCTCATAACCCTGAGTGACACCCTGAAAGATCCATGATGACACCTCATAGATTCTAACATTACATCAGGCTACACACATGCACATTTACGCACACACGCTCCTTCTGTGCACTGAACACAGCTGACTGCACACTAATACTCTCACGGCTCACACTCTACCTTCTCCTCAGAAAGTCATATAGTACTATGCACATGTGTCATGTGAAAGTATAGTATAAACCAGTGGCGGGCCGTGCATTTCTTGCCTAGGCCTTCAGTGTTGCTCCTTTTAAATATATTCACTTGTCAATAACCAGCTGATGGTTATTAAACTATTCTATTACGCAGGCACGCGATAAAGAGCAAAGCATCACTACTTCTATACCCAGACTAAACACATTTACACACACACCCAAAATATTTACTCACCAATAGTCTGAATTACTTGTACACCAAAAACGCAAATGATATTGTCCAGAATCTTACCGTGGAGCTGGTGGTAGTGTGTGCGCGGATCTTGCGCTAGACCACGTCCCCCGGGGCACTGGCGACACTTCCAGTGGCCTCGTAGATTTTCTCAGATGGGCTTCTCTCTCGCGCAGCTATGTTTCCCTCCACACTGCACATCCGTCAAAAGTTTTGGAAAGCACCTTTGCTTGTAAGTGTCCCGCAGCAAAGTACCGTGGCAAATAATAAGCACATCCAGCAATACAGTTTGTAAAGTTCCTTGGAGTCTGTAAGGCAAGCCAAGTGCACCGCTCATATTGTGACTGAAGCGGTGCACAAATCCCTTTCCCTCTTGTGACAGGTTAGATCGGAGAGCTGCTGGGTTCGGAGTTGCCCGGTCTTTGTAATCAATGTCCAGCTTTTCTTGAAAAGTCCGTCTTGAAAAAGGCTTTACCAATAAATTTGCAACCAAATCAATTTCCTCTCTCTCTTTAGCCACTGTGACAAAACTGCTCAAAACAATTGCTTAATTGAGCGCAGCCAATCAAAAGCCGTAGTTATCCCTGGCCTTGGCGTCGTCAACGTAAAATCTGATTGTTGAAGCAACAGTTTGATACGCACTTATTGTGACTGACTGTGAAGGCCTCGGCAGATTTCACTGACCCTGACAACAACTGATGGCTAAAATATGATTGGTTAAACTAGGGATGCACCGATACCATACCTGGATCGGATATTGGTGCCGATCAGACATTTGCTGGATCGGGTATCGACCCCATGATATCGGTTCAGCCATATCATAGTTGTTCTTTAATTGGACATAATGAGACTAATTTACAGCTGGTGTTGATCTAGAACATTTCATATTATTGGGCATTTTATTCAGATTAAGTTGTTAAGTTTGACTTGCACTATAAACAACAGTTACATAACACATTTGGACCAATGTATGAAGTTTTATTAGAAAAGAAGCAATTTCAGTCTTTCACTGGTATCGGTGGATATCGGTATCGGTAGATAGTTAAAGCCAAATATCGGGATCGATATTGGAACAGAAAAAGCTGGATCGTGATAAAACAATATATTTTGAAACACATGCCTGAAAGCTGCGAAACGATGAGAAATGCTACGAAGAAGCTGATAAATAATTATTGAATAATGATTAAGCAAGCATGCACTAAGTATCATTTATACCAGTTTGTTACTTAGATATTTTTAGGCCAGCAGAGAAGGCTTTGCAGGCCCTGACGGTCCGCCACTGGTATATACTGTATATGTATTTATATCAGAAGTCATTCCGGGGGCCAGCATGAAAGCATCTCAAGGGCCGCATTTGGCTCCCAGGCCACGAGTTTGACACCCTTGCTTTAGAGGCACAGACATTCGAAAAACTATTACAATATGTAAACACTGCAGTATTTCATTTCCTTGGAAAACACTTACAAAGAGAAGGCTTGCTACAACAGTTAGCGCTCTGGCCTCTTAGCAAGAAGGCTCTGACATCAACTCCCAGATTTACAGGTGCTGATGCTTCCCTAACCACTAAAAACATACCCAGCAGCTCAGTCATTGCAACAATTCTGATAACCAATACATTTGCTTAACTTTATTCTTGTTTAGATGAACTGACAGTGTGAGTTTCATTTTCACACTACAATTTCAAAGTAAAAAACTAAAACACCAAACCCAAACCAAACAAAGAAAATGTATGGTGAAAGTGTATGTTTGCGTTAGACTCACCGTGAGGCCGAAAAAACAGCTCAGTTCAGTTTGGTGTTTGTGATGCAAATGAACCAACGCGGAAACGGCCCAAAACCACTTCCTATGAACATACACACTGATCTGTAACACCACACACACACACACACAGAAGACTCGTATATGTCTGATAGAGGCTGCTTTACAGGCCTCGTGCTGGTTCTATGGAGATGTAGCAGTTTGTAGGATAAAAATTACAAATGTATGTAAATTAAGGCCTTAAGAGTTGAGTAAACTGCTATGTGTGTATTTATTATTTTTCAAAACAGTCTATAATGTAAACTAGAACTGTTTCAGATAAGCAAATGTCTGGAGTCTTTGTGAAGCTGAGAATGTGTAGTGTTTGCTTCTGTGAGAAAAACAAAAGTTATGCTGCTAAATCAACATTTGTGAAAGAAATTTGACCGTACGACTCACAAGGAGCCAGACGTCTGTCAGACCTGATTCAAACGCTGCTCTCGTCTGTTTTGTTGTTTTAATCAAAGAGGTTTTCACAGCTATCTAGATGGCAGTGTCTCTTTCTGCAGGCGACATGCGCAGTAGAGCAGAAGGCAGCGTCGACCGATAATCCCTCTGACAGGGTCAAGTATGGCTGGAAACTCGTCATAATTTTTTCATAATTCAGTGATGTGGTGCAGAAGACAAGTACAGACAGGGCCAGGCTGATGCGTGAGGCTACAAAGCAACCCAACAAAGTGATGCAACAGGCCAAGAGCAGCCATCTTTACAGCAGACACTGGAGGACACAGTTACCCAACAGGTGAGAAGGATGACCTCAAACTCTTGTTTCTGTTGTCTGTTATGTTTCATCTGTGAGACGAGAGGCCCCTACCTCGCAGACCTGCTCCAAGAGTCTTATCGTCACGTGGCTTGTAGACCCCTCATATTATGTAGATATACCAGTTGCCTGATCAGCAAGTCCCTACACACTTTGACAGACACTTTACAAAGACGCTTGGATCAATTTCGAGGGCGGGCTTTCTGAGCGCCGAGTCAACCAATCACAGAAAACCCAAAAATTTCACAAAAACAGCCACGTGCTAAACCGAATGTTATTGTAAATATGTAGCACAAGGATTGTTTCAATGGAGCTTGACCTGTGTGAAGGCTCTCAACACAGTTTGCTGCTCTGGTTGAGTGATTCGTTTCTAATTGTTCAAAACCGAAGAGCCGAAAACAATAATCTACCAGCTTCGCCCGCCATCTTGAATGTTGAGAATGAAACGGTTGGAAAAAAGTTTTGAAATTTAGGAGCGGAGGGGGGCGGCCGTTTGTGATTGGATCGTCCTAACTTTGGACGACGAAATGGTTGGCTCTGTCTTCGGTTTCAGACCCTTCTGCTATCAAACAGAATGTAGGAGGGGCTGCCTGCTCAGGCAAAAATGTTGCACTATATGCACTTAAAACATTGTTTCCGTCCCGCCAATAACGTTGAAGAAAACAAAGAGGAGCTCGAATGTTTAATGGCACCGGATGGACAGAAGTGAGCTGGTTGCCATCGTAATTACTTTATTACTGTTGCTAAGCAGACCTAAATGGTTATTTTTTTATCTCAACCTTTACTCAAAACTTTTTCTTAAACGTACCCATTACTCCAACCCTTTTTAAAGCGTTACCCTTACTCCTAAACTTAATGACCGTCCCTCCAGACCCAACTAGCATTTACCAAGACCACCCCAGGGCCAGTTATTACAAATGTAAATAAAAACTTTGTGTTTTATCACTTTTATGTCCTGTGAAAGTTATTGGTTGTCATAGAAACTGATACTTGACCCAGCAAAAGGAAAAAACTAAAATGATCAGGCCACATTTTAAGTAAAATGAGGACAGTGACAATAGCCTCTATAACATATTATACATTTAACCTTTATAAGTGTATTTTGGACAAGAAATATAACAGGCGGAGGTACTGAACACTGATAACCATAATGTTTAGGGATATACTTTAGCGTTTTGACTTTACAAACATGACAAATGTCCATCTGATAAATTATCTCTGAAATGGTTATTTTTTGTTGTTGTTTGTTTGTGTGTTTGTGTGTTTGTTTGTATTTATTTATTTGGATTTGTAAAACTCATGAAACAACCATGGAAAATTTGCAATTCTGCTTTATCGGGTTTGCAGATCTTACATAGGAATATCAAAACAATATTAAAAAGTTTTAATTTTTTATTTATTTTATGGAATGCCCCTTGAGATGTGCCATCTAATTTTCGAGGGGGTCCAAAAACATAGAACATATAACAATACAATACAGTACAATTATAGAGATCATAGAAAAAACAATATTTAAGTTACAAACAAGACAAGACACACTGCTCTCCACACTCCTGCCAATGTACAGATGTAAAACACACACATTACACAGCTAGGGATGTCAGGATCGGTTGATTAGTCTGTAAATATTGTTGTTTATCGAGTCACAGAATTGCATATAAGGCAAAGTACATTTTGAAAATAAAATTTGTTTGCTCCTGTTTTTTCTTTTCTTTTTTTTCACATCTTTTCTTCTTTTCTTTTCTTTTTACATCTACACAAGTTTTATATCATGACATCCCTTTACAGATGACATTAATACCCATGCTACCATTAATACAAAATATTATTACGAAAAAGAAACCTCAAAGAGTGAATGTGTGATTAATTCTCACTCAGAATAATATAATAGAACTAGAAGCAATGACAAGAAGTTTTAAGATGAACAGATAAAGATGACTTAAATAAACCAAAAGATGTTATGGATCTTAAGTGTGTGGGCAACTTGTTCCAGTCTGAAGGAGCTTTGAACTGAACTGACCTGCATCCAAACTCTTTGTAGATCCGTGGCACAGTCAGAGTATACAATAGGTGCTTCTCAGTGAATAAGAAGATTTTACTGGATTTAAATATTGTTTGAGGTAATATGGAGAGTAAAAATAAATACATTTAAAGATGAACAGAGTCCAGTGAAATCCACGTCTTTTGGATGGATGCAGCCAAAATAAAACACAATGGTGAGTTTGATATGGACATTTAAGAATAAATCTACAGAGTTAAAAAGAACATTCAGTGGTTTAAGATATGAATCATAATTGTGTTGGTGTAATCAATAATGGGTAAAATTAATTGAGTGTCAGTTCTTTTCCTAACTTCGTAAAGCAAGCGAACCAATACATTTACTTTTGTTTTTTTTATCTTTTTAAATTGCCCATTGGTTTAACAACTGAACACTACGTTTCAACTTCTGCTTGTTTGGCTCCATCTTGTGGCAGATGTGCGTCATTTCTTTGTGTTTTGCTCCCAACAGTCTATTCTACTCTCAGAAGCTAAGCACGTTGGGCCTGGGCAGTGCTTGGATGGGAGACGCTGGAGGAGAAACTTTCTAGCAGGGCTGGAGCATTTATTTTTCTCTGCGGGCCGTATTCAAATCCAGACAAGTGGCGGAGGGCCGGAGTACGATCATTGGTGCAACAAATTCTCATTATTGCAGCATATTTCTGTAAAGTATAGACAATTGAATCATTTATTTCAGAGCCACACTTATTCAAATAGTTTTAAACATTTATTAAAGTAAAATTTAAGATTTTTTAAAAAACTATTTAATGCCACTTAAGTCAAATTTAAAGGTACACTGTGTAACTTTTGGCCAAAAATAACCTTAAATAAAAGCATGTTTTTCTACTTTAGATGTGTTTGTGACACTAAATAAATAATAAAAATGTGCAATTTTACTATGAGCGAGCTTGCATGGCTACAAAATTCACAATTATTTGCCAAGAGGAGGGCCTCCTCTTGATTATTTTCAGAGAAAACCAGCTCCTTTAGCTATATTTTCTCACAATAGGGCATAAAACTTGTTTGTCCCCAATAAGAATGTTCTAACGAATGATTTTATCTTCCCTTTTCTATTGAGTTACGAAGTTGACTTTTCACCTCCAGAAAGTTACACAGTGACATTGTGGGGGTAAAAAAAACAAACAAACTCCTTTGCTGTAAAAATAAATAAACATTGTATCATTTGACCCTAAAACTAATGAAATTAAATCTTTGGATAAGCTAATGCAACAGTCTCAAACTGTACTATATCAGACCGGAAATTTTCACATTTTATTCTAGACATTTTTGTGGAATTCTATCATGTTAAAAAAGCTATAATGCTAAAGTATAAAATAATAATAAGTTGACAAATAATATAGACATAGTTCAGTTTCAGGGCAGCAGCAAAATGTCCAGAATTATTCCATGTAATCAGTTTTCTACTGTCCTACTACTGCTGCTACTGCTGCACGCGATCAAGGACCAAAACATCAATAAACCGAACTGAGCTGTGATTGGCCGAAGGCGGTTTGAAAAATTCACTGCCAGACTCCGAGGGTGCGTTCGATTTAGCGCTTCGGAAACTGCGCAAAGACATTTATTTCTATTTTCAACACTATACTTTGGACAGGCGATATAAAAAACATCTAAATGCAGTACATATGATTTTAATATTAATTACTGGTGCTAAAATATAAAACAACAACTAACAAAAACCGTTTAAGATAGGTTTACAAACCAAATTAACTAGAATGGACCGTTTGGTTGTTTAACGCTGTCATGTTAAATAACTAATTTCTACGTCTGCAAAATATAATAACTTTTGATACTTAGAATAATTGTATGTCTTTTATTAACACGTAAAAGTAGAAGAAATATCGTTTTCCCGTGCTTCCGGGCGACGTCGTAACGTAAACCAACGTCTTCTTGACTAGCGCATTCGCAGCTGCGCGCTGATTGGTTGAGCTTTCACAACTTCCGGGCATTCAAATCTGCAGCGAAGCAGTTTAATCGCTCGAGTTTTCTCTCGCTCCGCTTCAAAACGCGACAAAGGTGGATTTTAAACGATCTTATCCGGGACGCACAAGGATTTACGAACACGGACTGAACAAACGAAGAGTGTTAGCAGTTTTCTACAGGTAAATGCGTCAATCGTGCGTAATTTCTTGTTTTTTGCGGTAGAATTCCATTGCACTCGCAGCAAACCCGCATCTCTTCTTAGTTTCGGATTTGGAAATTAACTTTTAACTTACTAAAACCGAAAGAACTAGCATTGTTAGCATGTACACGAGATGATAATGTTGTGTTTTTGATGGCAGATCTGTTTAAAAAGAAAAAGGAATGCCTTTTACGAGGGGGAAAAAGCCGACTGTGGCTGCAGCGAGTCGACTGAACAAGCTGGCAGACACAAACCAGGTATTTTGTGCTTTAATTTTGGTTTTATTGTAATTTTTTAGCATCAGTTTATGTATATTTTGATTGTGTTAAATCCTAGTAGTTTCATTTATGAATTAATATGCACTTTGTAGCCACATATCATTCAAAAACTTCTGCAGCAAATGTTTATTGGATTTTAATGTTATAACTTCGGGCAGTGCTTCACAACTTTATTTATTTCAAGTACACCCTAAAATTTGTCTTATATCCCTATTTTGTGATTTTAGGCAAACAAAATAAGTTTTTTATTTGTGGCTTGTTGTCATTTGTTTCCGTTGTATTGTATTGTATTGTATTGTATTGTTAGTTATATTTATAACTGAATCCACAAAAATGTTTTAGAAATCTACCACAGTGGAGTAAAACAAAGCTCTTTAAGTCAGTGTTTTGGAGATGACATTTTTAACACAAAATAATTCCATTCTTTTCTAAGCTGTTCAAGAAAAGACAACCAGAAAAAAAAAAAAAAAAAACGTTATTACGAGTATCAATACCTGTATCAATATTAGTATTCTTTACTAGTTTTGATATTCATTTTAGGGATGAGAAATATAGATAAAAATCTCGATTAGAGATGCACCGATCCAGCTTTTTCTGTTCCGATGCTGATTCCGATATTTTGGCTTTAAGTATCTGCCGATACTCAATATCAACCAATACTAGTGTAAGTAGGGATGCACCGATCTGATACCTGGATCGGATATCGGTGTCGATCCAGGACATTTTGCTGGATCGGGTATCGGCTCCATGATATCGGTTCAGCCCGATATCGTGGCTGTGCCTTTAATTGGACATAATGAGACTAAATTACAGGCTGGTGTTGATCCATAGCAATTCATAATATTGGGCATTTTATTCATATTAAGTTGTGACTTGCACTATAAACAACAGTTACATAACACAATATGACCAAATGTATTACGTTTTTATAAGAAAAAGAAGCAATTTCAGTCCTTTCACTGGTATCGGTTGATATCGAGTATCGGCAGATAGTTAAAGCCAAATATCGGGACCGATATCAGAACAGAAAAAGCTGGATCGGTGCATCCCTAAGTGTAATGACTGAAACACCTTATTTTTCTTATCAAAACATAAGACATTTGGTCATATAATGTTATGTAACTATTATTATATTATTATTTATAGTGCAAGTCACAACTTAATCTGAATAAAATGTCAAACATTATGAGATGTTTTAGATGAACATCAGCTGGTAAATTACTCTCATTATGTCCAATTAAAGGCACACCAATGGTATCGGCTGAACCGATATCATAGAACTGATACCCGATCCAGCAAAATTTCCTGAATCGGCACCGATATCTGATCCAAGTATCGGATCGGTGCATCCCTAAGCTCGATATACGATGTATATCTTGGGAAAAAATTAATAAGCCTGTTGTCTGCTGAGTGAAGAAAAAAATCAGTTCACAAGCAGGTGATCTTCAGGATCAAAGTGACAGGTACTAGCAATAATAAGAGAGAAAAATCTGAGGCATTGATTAAATTCAAAGTCCTTTATTATAGTGGACTTGCCTCCGCGTTTCGGCCGTGTGGAGCCTTCTTCAGGGCATGTGAAAAGGTAAAACCACTGGAGCCAGCATCCTGTCACATGGGTTAATCACATGCTCTCAAAACAATTAGGCAAACAATACATTTTCCAATATTTACATACAGTATATACATATTCTTAAAAACACGACAATATGGCATGATACAGAAAATATCCATCTAGGGACAACCCAATATATATACTGTAACTGTATATATGACCCAGTAATCAACTCCACATAGATAAATCCACAACATCCAAATTACAATAGGCACGTGCTTTAATAAACCCGACCATACGTTCAAGTATGGTGTAACCGGAGCTCTGGACCTCACAACTACCACCAGGTACATACATTTACAATAAATCAGTTAAAGAAAAACAGAAAAATCCACATCCTCATTTAAACCCAGGTATGAATTTGCTTTTAAAATCTCTATCCAATAGGTCTGTCTAGGGCTGAACGATATGGCAAAATATTAATATCACAATTTTTATGGAGCCAGATCACGATTTTTGAAAACTTTTGAGGTAAATACAATCATCTGCTTTTTTAGGAAGATCAATGTCTAAATCCAGCCGACCAATCCCAAAAAAGTTACCTCAACACTTCAATTAAAAAAATTTAAACATAATAATTTAATTAGAACATTGTATATCTCCACAAAACAAGTTTCTAGCAATTTTTAACATGAAAATATGCTAAAATTCCATTTTATTTTTAAGTCAGATATAGCTAAAACCCTCCTCTTGTATGACTTGAAAATGCAGCCAAAAAAATACAACTCTCATAAGAAACCAAAAACACACTCCTATATTGCTATAAAGAAGAAAACTTGGCAACTCTGAGGCTGCGAAAAGTAGGTTGGAAAAAAAAGTCTGTATTTGAACAGATGGATTAAATAGAGAAATGGGAAATCTCGATAGGACAATTTCATCAAAAAAGCAGATTGTCACAAAAATGTGCAAGAGTCCTGATGTGATTTCCTCCTTAGATTGTTTTTGGGATCTTTTCTATAGCAATAGGATAACTGAGATTTTGCGATCGAATGGCGTATTTATGCTCTGCAAATCTGTCACGTAGTCTCCTTTTAGTTAATCAAACATGGAAGCATCCACAACTGCAATCCAGTCGATATATGACATGAGTGGTATTGCTATTTGCATATTGTTTGCAGTAGAACTAGTTACCAGTTTACCTTTTAACTGGTAACTAGTTACCTTCCGGCATCAGGACCTCAGACTTTTCTGCCACAGCCAGTTGGTACATTTCAATGTCGAACATGTAAACATTGTATACATATCAACAAGTCTACAACCTTTAAGGATTCATCGGAAAAAAAAAAACCCATTCTACTGCTTAACCATATTTTTGACATGGTTAAATTCAAATATTGTCCACTAAATATCTCAATATATTGCCCAGCCCTGGTCTTGTTTAATATCGGATTTTCAATACTTTACACAATCCTAATTCACGCAAAAGCTTGTTCAAAGTTTTTCTACAATTCTCTCACAGTGTCTTTTCTAAGTATTGTGAGAATATTATACTGTGAGACTTCCATATTGACACATCTGTAGTATTCTGTTACAAACCCACATTTGCAGATGAATGACCCAAGTGTTACTGTGACGTGTTTGTAATATGTGCCTACAGAATGCAGTGTGTTTACATTGTTGTTGTTGTTGTTTCAGGAGGAAATGTCGCAAGTGAAAAGGTCGTCGTCTCCGCCCACAGGAGCTCCCAAAAAGAGAACTGCATTCATCGACATCACTAATGTAAGCTTCACTCATTATTTCAAATTTGATATGGGATGGTATTGAGGGATTTAACGGTCGGCGTCACTTTCCGCCCTACTGCGCCTGCGTTATGCAGAAAGAGCCGCTCTGTCTGGTTACGTGGGGAAACTTCTTTGACTAAAACTATAAAACAGGCTGAGAGCAGCTGTTTTAATCAGGTCTGAACCAGTCTGACAGACATCTGTCTCCTGAAGCTTGAGACAGTGTTTTTCTCTCTGTTTTTTCACCTGAATGTAACTTTTAAAGGTTGTAGGATTGAATTTTATTCACAAATGTTGATATAGCAGCATAACTTCTGTTTTCACACAGTGATAAACTCTTGTAGTTAGCTGACATGGTGCTTTTTCAACTTGTTTCCACTGTTTGTATGAATGAGAAACGGCTCTTTCTGAAGACTGTGTGCGCGCATTGCCTGTGTTAATTTTTTTGTGTGAACAAATAATCCCTTGATATGATGAGCTGTGTTTCCCCTCCCATCCATCACCCTGCTTATCACAAGATATTTTTTACTTCAAAAACTTTTTTCTGTGTATTTAGCAATAAACAATAACATATGTAGATAAGTAATTTACGTTGTGTCCATTGTAACACACAAAACCAATCTAAAATGACTTGAAAATAGAATCCGGTTGATTAACTTCCAGTTTGAATTACAACTTTTGTAGTGGAGAAATGTGGCTAAACAACTATGTTGAACTCATATGTTGTACTTGAAAAATGTGATCCGTTTGACTGATTGCAAGTAAACACAGACTAATGGGCGGTGATAGGTGGTAGGTGAAAACAGATTTTCTGAGCATTTGAACATCAGCTGCAGAAAAATACAAGAGTACTCAAACATGTATGAAGTAATTTAATTACAACTTTGAGTAACCTAATGCTGAGAGAACATTGTTAGAACATGGTTAAAAACTCAAAAGTGTATTTTACACAGTAGGTCCCCTCTAAACCACTATAACAGCTTTAATAGGCGTTAAATATGCTACCCAAGCAGTCCTGTTTAGCCAATAAACCTATGGCAGGGGTGCCGCAACTTTTTACCTCGGTGAGACAAAATGAATATGTTTTCTTTCCTCATCCTCAAGGTCTAATAAGATTGATTTTGCAGTGTTCTACATCTAAGGGCCAAATCTAATTTTATGTTGCTTCCAAAAAGTATATTTGCACCAAGAAAATGATTAAAGAAAAACTTTGTATATCGGGTCAAAATTGAATTATCTGCTGTTTCCGGGTCTTTTGGGGACATTGTTGTGCAAACTCGCTCTTTTTGCAGTTATGTGTGTAGTGCCACGATGATCAAACGCTGTCAGAAGGCTTGTTTAAGCAGCAAAAATCTCCGTCTGGACTGCAGACGAGAGCAGGCAGGTGACGCTGAGGGGAGAAATCTGAAAT
Source organism: Mugilogobius chulae (assembly GCA_038363315.1). Lineage (NCBI taxonomy): Eukaryota > Metazoa > Chordata > Actinopteri > Gobiiformes > Gobiidae > Mugilogobius > Mugilogobius chulae. Next base: position 6,464,432 of record CM076404.1, read on the forward strand.
GCACCGTGGACACTTTTCAAGCGCGAGAAGCCAGGCAGCCTCAGATCACGTGTTGTACTAAAATAAATAAATAAATAATGCTTCTGTGTTGTACAACATCCTGAGCCTTCTCTGTGAGATTTTATGTCTCTGATTTAAAAAAAAAAAAAAAGTAAACTGTTGAGACAAGGAGAGAGGAGGTCCAATCAGCTGTCAGTCCGCACGCGTTCACAGCACTACATTTCCCAGCATCCATTTGGGTTTTGTAGTTCATGAAGGCGGTGCGTGCAGCTGCTTTTTTCCGCCTTCACCGTCTCTCGAGGCGCCTACCCTCTGATTGATCCGTGGATTGATCTATCGAGATTACTGGAACATATCTAGCACCGTCGTCAGACCCCGACCGACCTTACCGCCTGCGTCCAGCTTGTCCGCCTTCACCGCCTCGCTCTGCTGCTTAAGCCTAGTGCATGTTCAGTACACGCCGACGTCACGTCGAGTTGACGACAGACGAGCCGCCCAGATGGGACATAAACACTGCTGACATCGCGCATCGTCTTTATTTTCCCCAACGCAGTTATGCCGCTTCCTGGTTAGCATACCTTTCCCAAATAACCACACGTAACCAAATAAATTTAACCTAATTCTAACCCTATCTTACCCAAAGTATTTTAAAATATAAGCTTTTGCTAGCATAGCCACCAATGCAAAGTGATGGTGTATGTATGGCATAACTGGGTTGGAGAAAATAATCACGCACACCGCTGCTGTGACGAGTTGGTGTTGGAATTGAGAGAAGTGAGCGTTTGTAAACATAGACCTACAGTATTTGAGCCTGTTTGATCGATCGATATTTCATTTCAGTTAGCTTATTAGAGAGTGTAGCCCTTAGTTTGAGGTGTATTTTAGTTATTATCAGAGAGTTTAGTTTATTTAAGGTCCTAAGTTACTATTACAGTTTAGCCTGCAGTTTGAGCTGTATTTTAGTTATTATCGGAGAGTTTAGCTCGTCATTTAAAGTCCTAAGTTACTATTACAGTTTAGCCTGCAGTTTGAGCTGTATTTTAGTTATTAGAGATAGTGTTATAGTCATTTTGTCGATTAATCAGTCGAATCGTTGGAATTTTAGTCGACCAAAATTTTTATTAGTCGAGTTCATTAGACCCATTAAATTATACAATGTTCTAGGAACATAATGGCTTAAGATTTGCTTGCCTTTTGTGTTTTTTGACATAAACACTTATTCTTTTTCTGTATAAATTGTTGTTTTTGCATGAACTTTGCATGAACAACATTTTTAGTCTTCAAGCTTATTTTAAGTTACATAAATGATCAAATCAGAAGAAATGTTTTAGCTTCAAAGATTTTGTCAATTTTTAATCGATTAATCGGTCGACAGAACATGTCGTTTGGTTGACCAAGAATTTCTTTGGGCGACTACAGCCCTAGATGGAGAATTAGCCTGTAGTTTGAGATTTTTTTAGTTCTTATAGAAAGGATAGCCCGCAGTTTGAGGTGTATTTTAGTTATTAGAGAATTAGCCCATTGTTTGAGGTATTTTTAGTTATTATAGAAGGGTTAGTCTGCAGTTTGAGGTCCTTTCGAATGATCCCAATTTCATATTTCATTTATAGCTAGTATGTTTGTCTTTTTCGCATAAGCCGTAGATGGGGCGCAGGTGTTTTGTGTCGGGTTGCGAGAACGTTACCGGCCTTCACAGATTCCCCTCAGACCCAGCCATGAGGACAAAGTGGTTACAAGCAATTGGCCGTAACGCGAAAAAGGCAGTGCCAACTCACGGCATTTGCGACGATCATTTTAGTCGGGATTCCTACACCAACTACAACGAGTACATCATGGGCTTTCTCAAAACACTTCGGCTGAAGAGTGACGCCGTCCCAACCTTATCTCTGAACAATCCAAAACGTGTACAGCACTGTGGAACCGTCCAACACGAGGTTGGTGTGCAATCGCAATCTTTTTTTGATCATGATACAAGTTTTTTCTGCTAGCTACAATCTTTCATCATTCTACAGCCGACAAATATTTCAGTGATCTCTCAACTTTTTACTCTGATTCTGCCGTTTATTACATCACAATACAAGTACACCTGAATGTTTTTACTTTGATATGATCCAGATGATGGTAACAATATGGTATCTAAATGATATCTAAAAGACAATAGGTCGAAATTGTGACTAGATGTGGTTCAAATAAAACAAGCTATTTCGTTTAACTCCTGCTCTGCTTGCAGTCTAGGCACCGACAATGTTTTATTTGATCACAACATTTTATAAATTTCACATTTTTTATTATTTGAACAAATTATTTCACTAGTATATAAGCCTTATATTTGTGCAACAATTCATTGCCAAATTGCCTGTTAAAGGAATTGTATGTAAGATGCACAACTACTGGTTTTAAAAAGGTATTACAATCACAAATGAACTTGGGTCGCCAGATTGTCAAATGGCCCATACATTGAAAATAGGAAGCTACTGACCAATCAGGAACTAGATTTGCTGACTCTTTGTCATGGTTTGTTCCCAAATATTGCTTTTAACACAATGAGGGAGGAGTTTAATGAGAACTGTGTAGAAACAAGTGCATGAGCCTATCACAGACAGTTGTGTCTGTGTCCTGGTGCAACATCAGTTCAAACTCAAACATGTTCCTGACATGTTCAAAATGAACTTCAGGTTCTAAAAATACAATCTGGCAACCCAAATGAGAGAGTCATGTGAAGCTCATTCTGCTTTCTGATTGGATAATAAATGTAAACATCAACAAAGGGACATCATGTCCATTGCTGTTTTATTTAGGAATAACTCTGAATTACATTGACTTTCAGTAAAAAAAATAATAGCATATTTGGACTTGTTGACCTTGTGTCTTTGGACACATATTGTATAATTCATGTTTATGAAATCTGACCTCAAAATCTTACATTCCTTTAATACACATTACTTTGGATGAATCTGTATCTGCACAGATTACAAAAACCTACTGTAGGCTGTGACACTGGGACTCTGGAGCAGGCTGTTGACGAGATGCCCAGGGCATACAGTCAACTCTAAAGTCAAACGTCAAAAGTCAGCATATGACAATGATCCATGTTTTCAAGTGGATGACGATGCAAGTTCTGAAAACACTACAGGGCATGACATGATCACACTCCAAATATAAAATAAATGTAGTTACTAATGTACTTTTGCTACTGATAGACCCTCAAATGATGTTTCTCTTCACAAAATGAAAAAATAAACAAAAATATACAAACACAACTCCTTGTCCAAATGCGATGTGGCCGGTGTGAGTACACAAATAAATGGTCAAGCCAGCCAAGGGTAAGAAGTACTCCTGCTGGAAACCTTGAGCTTTGTGCAGCTGTTCTGTTCGCCGGGTCTTTTATTCTGTGTAGATTCTAACTGGAACATACTGTATACTATCTACATAAGTACAAAGACCCTGCTCATACAAGCCCAAAACCGTGCCATGTTTACTCTGATGTGCAGGTCACATGCTCCGTAATAATTTAATTTCTGTGCGACGTTCTTCTCTCATAGGCATAGTCCACAATTATAAAGTGTCATGTTGTGTACAGTATGTATTTGTTCAGTCCACAGCAGTCCTACTTTGAATATCAACATTATAAAATTGGTTGCTACTGCCACAGGGGAGCTGATGCGTTTTCGAAGTGGAGAAATGTGGCTAAACTACTATGTTGAACTCATATGTTGTACTTGAAAAATGTGATTCGTTTGACTGATTGCAAGTAAACACAGACAAATGGGCGGTGATAGGGTGGTAGGTGAAAACAGATTTTCTGAGCATTTGAACATCAGCTGCAGAAAAATACAAGAGTACTCAAACATGTATGAAGCAATTTAATTACAACTTTGAGTAACCTAATGCTGAGAGAACATTGTTAGAACATGGTTAAAAAACTCAAAAGTGTATTTTACACAGTAGGTCCCTCTAAACCACTATAACAGCTTTAATAGGCGTTAAAAGACGTTGGTCTGTATTTTTCCACCGTTCATATGCTACCCAAGCAGCCCTGTTTAGCCAATAAACTTAAGGCAGGGGTGCCTAAACTTTTACCTCAGTGAGACAAAATGAATACGTTTTCTTTCCTCAAAGGGATAATAAGATTGATTTTGCAGTATGCTACATCTAAGGGCCAAATCTAATTTTATGTTGCTTCCAAAAAATATATTTGCACCAAGAAAATGATTAAAGAAAAACTGTGTATATGGGGTCAAAATTGAATTATCTACTGTTTCCGGGTCTTTTGGGAACATTTTTGTGCAAACTCGCTCATTTTGCACTTATGTGTGCAAAAATCGTGACTGTAGTGCCACAATGCTCAAACGCTGTCAGAAGGCTTGCACTTATGTGTGCAAAAACCGTGACTGTAGTGCCACAATGCTCAAACGCTGTTAGAAGGCTTGTTTAAAGAGAAGCTCACCACCTAAACTCCACCCACAAACACATTTCAAACACAGCAAACTCATGGAAAAGCATTGGGAGAAGGGCAAAGAAGGGGATCAGAGAGGAGAGCAGCAGTGTGATTGTAATGACAACAGGTGTCTGCAATTAGTGCTTCATTTTGAGTGGAAAATACACACTGAGGTCACAGAGCACCTGGAGCTGACATGAGACACTGCCAGTTTGTGACAATTTTGACCTGAAATCTGCTAATTTGATCAGTTTGCACTGAAAATGCCAAAAAATGACTCAGAACAGTAGACAATGCTATTTAAACACCACATACATAGTTTAACAGCCAAAAAAACTTATTTTAGGGTTTAGCTTGTCTTTAAGCAGCAGGTGACGCTGAGGGGAGAAATCTGAAATGCACCGTGGACACTTCTCAAGCGCGAGAACTGCCAGACAGCCTCAGAACACGTGTTGTACGAAAAAAAAGAACACGTGTTGTACGAAAAAAAATAACAATAAAATAAATAAATAATAATATAATGCTTCTGTGTTATACAACATCCTGAGCCTTTTCTGTGAGATTTTAAGTCTCTGATGATTAAAAAAAAAAAAGTAAACCGTAGAGACAAGGAGAGAGGAGGTCCAATCAGCTGCCAGTCAGCGCGCGTTCACGGCACTACACTTCCCAGCATGCATTTGGGTTTTGTAGTTCATGAAGGCGGTGCGTGCAGCTGCTTATTTCCGCCTTCACCGTCTCTCGAGGCGCCTACACTCGGATTGATCCATGGATCTCTCGAGATTACTGGAACCTACCTAGCACCGTCGTCAGACCGGACCGACCTTACCGCCTGCGTCCAGCTTGTCCGCCTTCACCGCTTCGTTCTGCTTGAACAAGCCTGGTGCATGTTCAGTACACGCCGACGTCACGTCGAGTTGACGCGACAGACGAGCCGCCCAGATGGGACATAAACACTGCTGACATCGCTAGCTGGCGTCTTTATTTTCCCCAACGCAGTTATGCTGCTAACTGGTTAGCATACCTTTCCCAAATAATCAAACGTAACCAAATACATTTAGCCTAATCCTAACGCTAACCCAAAGTATTTTAAAGAAAATCTTTCTAGCATAGCCACCAATGCAAAGTGATGGTGTATGTATGGCATAACTGGGTTGGAGAAAATAATCACGCACACCGCTGCTGTGACGAGTTGGTGTTGGAATTGAGAGAAGTGAGCGTTTGTAAACATAGACCTACAGTCATTTGCGTATTTGAGTCTGTTTGATCGATCGATATCCTATTTCATTTGGCTTATTAGAGAGTGTAGCCCGTAGTTTGAGGTGTATTTTAGTTATTATCAGAGAGTTTAGCTCGTTATTTAAGGTCCTAAGTTACTATTACAGTTTAGCCTGCAGTTTGAGCTGTATTTTAGTTATTAGAGATAGTGTTATAGTCATTTTGTCGAGTAATCGGTCGAATCGATGGAATCTTAGTCGACCAAAATTTTCATTAGTCGAGTTCATTAGACCCATTAAATTATACAATGTTCTAGCAACATAATAGCTTAAGATTTGCTTGCCTTTTGTGTTTTTTGACATAAACACTTATTCTTTTTCTGTATAATTGTTGTTTTTGCATGAACTCGACAACATTTTTAGTCTTCAAGCTTATTTTAAGTTACATAAATGATCAAATCAGAAGAAATGTTTTAGCTTCAGAGATTTCGTCCATTAATCAGTTGATGGAACATGTCTTTTGGTCGACCAAAAAGTTCTTTGGGCGACTACATCCCTAGATGGAGAATTACCTGTAGTTTGAGGTATTTTAGTTATTATAGAAAGGTTAGCCCGCAGTTTGAGGTGTATTTTAGTTATTAGAGAATTAGCCCATTGTTTGAGGTATTTTTAGTTATTATAGAAGGGTTTGTCAGCAGTTTGAGGTCCTTTTGAATGATCCCAATTTCATAGTTTAAGCCGTAGATGGGGCGCCGGTGTTTTGTGTTGGGTTGCAAGAACGTTACCGGCCTTCACAGATTCCCCTCAGACCCAGCTATGAAGACGAAGTGGTTGCAAGCAATTGGGCGTAACGCGAAAAGGGCAGTGCCAACTCGCCGCATTTGCGACGATCATTTTAGTCGGGATTCCTACACCAACTACAACGAGTATATAATGGGCTTTCTCAAAACGCTTCGGCTGAAGAGTGACGCCGTCCCAACCTTATCTCTGAACAATCCAAAACGTGTACAGCACTGTGGAACCGTCCGGCACGAGGTTGGTGTGCAATCGCCATCTTTTTTGATCATGATACAAATGTATCAGTTCAAACTCAAACATGTTCCTGACTCATGGTTCAAAATTACCTTTAGATTCTATAAAAACAAACTGGCAACCCAACTGAGAGAGTCATGTGAAGCTCATTCTGCTTTCTGATTGGATAATAATGTAAATATCAACAAAGGGACATCATGTCCATTGCTTTTTAAATTAAGAATAACTCAGAATTACACTGACGAGATGCCCAGGGCTAGGCCGTCAACTCTAAAAAGGAAAAGGCATCAAAAGTCAGCATATGACAATGATCCATGTTTTCAAGTGGATGACGATGCAAGTTCTGAAAACACTACAGGGCATGACATGATCACACTCCAAATATAAAATAAATGTAGTTATTAATGTACTTTTGCTACTGATAGACCCTCAAATGATGTTTCTCTTCACAAAATGAAAAAAATACATTGTATATGAGCAGAATCTGCTGCAGCTGTTTGAGAAGTGTCCTGTTTGCACATCCAAGTGCTATGTAAAAAAAAATTAAAAATTGGAATACAACTCCTTGTCCAAATGCGATGTGGCCGGTGTGAGTACACAAATAAATGGTCAAGCCAGCCAAGGGTAAGAAATACTCCTGTTGGAAACCTTCAGCTTTGTGCAGCTGTTTTGTACGCCGGGTCTTCTTTTATTCTGTGTAGATTCTAACTGGGACATACTGTATACTATCTACAAAAGTACAAAGACTCTGCTCATACATGCCCAAAACTGTGCCATGTTTACTCTGATGTGCAGGTCACATGCTCCGTAATAATTCAACTTCTGTACGACGTTCTTCTCACATTGGCATAGTCCACAATTATAAAGTGTCATGTTGTGTACAGTATGTATTTTAGTCAGTGCAGTCCTACTTGAATATCAACATTATAAAATGTAACTACGGGTTGTTACTGCCACAGGGGAGCTGATGCGTTTTCCTTCATTTTTTCATAAAATATTGCAATCAATCATGCAAGAGAATATATTTTATTTACTGAGTTGTCAAGCTGTGTCTATAAATTGGAGAGGGCAAGAAATCTGAAGAATTTTGAAATTGTGAAGATTGTCTTTACAAGAAAGACATGCTGCATTTTCAAAAACAGTCAGGGACCATTTTGATCCTGTGCTCATTTAGCCAAGTCTGCAGATTGAATTACCAATACCACTACCTTTTGGACAGTGTAAAAGTATTTGTATTTCCCTGGGTATTGGACACAGAGGCAGCATGCAGTGGGTTTTCAAGTAATCATGGCGAGTGACAAGCTCAAAGAATGCCTTACCATCTCAAGTTGTAGGCCACTAAGCTGTTCTACTGAGTATTTGTAACCGTGGCATAACTGAGTTAGGGCAAAACACCATAAGAGTTTTGTAGTGTAATGCCTAATTGAGTAATTATGTGTCATGCCCTTGTAAAATAATTAAATTGTACAATGAATAATATACTGTTAAACTGAAATAATGTATTTTATAAAACGGTAACCAGAATTATATGTTTGTTAAAACTGCAACGCAATCAGAAATCCTATTTATTGTCCATCCTCTGGGAATTCCTGCCTTATCCTTGTGACAGTGCAGGATGGGATGACCAATCAATGTTTGTTTTGCCCACTTTGGGAGTCTGTTTAGAGTGCGATTGTGGGCGGAGTAAGTCTCTGACAGTGCGTTTAGCCTCTCTTTAAATGGTACTATATGTAATTTCTGGATTATAGGCCTCTGCTTTTTTCATGAGCTTTGAACTATGCGGCTTATAAGGCAATGCAGCAAAATGATAGATTCTCATAGACTTACTATTAACAACAAGTGCGGCCTATATACAGTATGTACTTTATAATCTTTCTTACTTAAATCCAGTGGGTGCTGATTATATTCAGGTGCACTCAATAGGGAAGAAATTACAGTACATGTTTTAGGAGAATATACTTGATTTGGTGCAACTTGACAGTCTTTTCTATTCCAAATTGAATCTGACAAACACGACTAACAGATCTCAGCACCTCTTAGCAGACCAAATTAAACTTCTTGGAGGTCCGACTTTGGCCCCCGGGCCCCACTTTGCCTCACAATGACCAAAGGGAAACACTGGACCCCCATGACAAAAAGTACCATAGAGTTGTGCACTTAAAAATCTTTTTAATTGCAAATCTGAATTTTGACTGTGTAAAAGAATGTGTGATCTAGGGCTGCAACTGATTATTTAATTAATTATAACTAACTGAAGTATTTGCCAACTCAATGAGTTAGCGAATAAGCTAACTCAATGAGTCACAAAGGAGAAGTAAAAATGCTCTTTTCATGTCAAAGTTCTTTCAAAACTGACATTTTAGCACAAAATACAAACACTTTCTTAAACATTTTGGTTTAAAACTAGTTTTGATTAGACTCAGGATTATTCTAAAACTCATCCTGTTAATGTGATTATTTATTTAATTTTGGTATGGATGCTTGTTCAAATGACTATTAAGTTTTGATTCTCATCAATGATACTTTTGACAAGCCTAAAATCTACATCTCTAGGACTTCCTTAAGCGACAATACTTCAGCTCAAATTTGCCAAAAATCTTGTGTTCAGGTCACTGCATTCCAAACAACAAATTGAAAGGATAAACATCCAACTAATCGATTACCAAATTAAAACTTTAGTTGCAGTCCTACACAGTTGTAACTTTGGCGCCTAAAGGGTTAAAGCTCATATTTTATTCAAAGTCTGTTCTAACATTGCTGCCTCATCTCAAACACAGTTGGAGTACTTTATGTGTTGTTTTGTACTAAGCAGACATGTTCCTGTCATTCACACTGGAGCTGATATTGTCTTTGTATTTTTTTTTTGCTTTCCAAATGCCAGGCTCATAAAGTTGGGATCAGTTTTCCGGGGAGAAAGAAGGAGGCCACAAAGAAAGCGGTGAAGAAAGCTCCAGTCGCATCCACGTCTGTGTCGGCCAGGAACCAGACCAACCTCATCAAGTAAGAACCCGAGCTGCTGTTTGGATGGCAGTGTGTTGTCGCGGGGAAATCGTAAATGCCGTTATGAGCTGGGAGATATCGATACTAATGTTGTTCTGAAGATAAGCAACATTTGAATATGGAGTTTATCATTCATAGAGAAAAAGAAGCTGTTTCAAAATACGGGTTAAATTGTACTGTGAACTTTCAAATAACTACTGAAGGGCGATAGTTTCAGGCTTTTATATTTTCATATTTTTTCATTTTGTTCAGGTGTTCCAGAACCCCTAAAATAATCATTTACCCAAACTCGTGGCCGCCACAGCAAAACAAAATACATTTTCTGTAATAATTTCAAGTTGGAAAATAAATAAACAGTTTTTTAATATATATACTCAACAAAAATATAAACGCAACACTTTTGTTTTTGCTCCCATTTTTCATGAGATGGACTTAAAGATCTAAAATTCATTCCAGATACACAATATTACCATTTCTCTCAAACACTGTTCACAAATCTGTCTAAATGTGTGATAGTGAGCACTTCTGCTTTGCTGAGATAATCCATCCCACCTCACAGGTGTGCCACATCAAGATGCTGATCTGACATCATGATTAGTGCACAGGTGTACCTTATAATGTCCACAATAAAAGGCCACCCTGAAATGTGCATTTTGTTTTTGCTTTATTGGCGGTCTGGGGACTCAGAACCAGTCAGTATCTGGTGTGACCACCATTTGCCTCATGCAGTGCAACACATCTTCTTCACATAGAGTTTATCAGATTGTCTATTGTGGCCTGTGGAATGTTGGTCCACTCCTCTTCAATGGCTGTGTGAAGTTGCTGGATATTAGTGGGAACTGGTGCACGCTGTCGTATACGCCGGTCAATCAATCACATCCCAAACATGTTCAATGGGTGACATGTCCGGTGAGAATGCTGGCCATGCAAGAACTGGGACATTTTCATATTCTCTGAAACGCCTTTGGAGACGGCTTATGGTGGAGAAATGAACATTCAATGCACGAGCAACAGATCTGGTTGACATTCCTGCTGTCAGCATGCCAATTGCACGCTCCCTCAATGCTTGTGGCATCTGTGGCATTTTGCTGTGAGACAAAACTGCACATTTCAGGGTGGCCTTTTATTGTGGGCAGTATAAGGTACACCTGTGCACTAATCATGATGTCAGATCAGCATCTTGATGTGGCACACCTGTGAGGTGGGATGGATTATCTCAGCAAAGCAGAAGTGCTCACTATCACACATTTAGACAGATTTGTGAACAGTGTTTGAGAGAAATGGTAATATTGTGTATCTGGAATGAATTTTAGATCTTTAAGTCCATCTCCCAAAAATGGGAGCAAAAACAAAAGTGTTGAGTTTATATTTTTGTTGAGTATAGTTTATAGCTTTATTTAACCAACCAAACATGTAAAAACAAACAAATATATTAAAAACGTGTAGTCATAATTGTAAACTTACATTTTGAAATGTACATACAACCCCGAAGAGTCCCGACTCCCTCTCTGAAAACCACTCGGTTAATAACTGTGTGGTTTCTTAGCCCAGTGGTTCTCAAAGTGGGGTCATTTGTAGGGGGGTCCCCACATTTTTTTCATTTTTTCAATATAACAATTTCCTGTGATTTACCATCCTAAAAATAGAATTTTGGAAAGAAAAAGAGATGGCTTTGAATAGAAATAAGTAAACCAGTAAAATCACCATAGGAAATGAACCATTTATTCTCATTTGACATATAACTTGGCTTTAATTTCTGAATTTTAAAGATGGGGTAGCTGGTTTTCACACTGCAAACACGATTTAGGTTTTAAATCTGACAACTTCCTCTCATAAATAAATACTTCTACACATGGTTCACATCGACATGTATTTATTTTGGTTGCAATTATGGCTTCTTTTTACAAACAACAAAGTGAAACGAGAGAGGACCACCCCAGACTCAGCCAATCAGAGTGCAGCATTCAGCTCCTGATTAGAACTAAAATTCTCTATTATTCAGTTCAGAAAGTTCTCAGAGGTCTAATTTTTTTTTTTCAGAAAGTGCTGTACTTAGTATGTACTTTTTAGTGGAAAGCACAAAGTTCACTAATTTACATTTAAAAAAGTTAGTTACAGCACCTTTAATGTGAAACCAGAGTGAAAAGTGATCGGGGGTCCTTGGAAGATTTTTGAGCCGATAAGTGGTCCCTGGACTGGAAAGGTTTGAGTACCCCTGTGTTAGTCGACCAATACACTTCAGTGAGATAAGAAGGATTAGGAACTTTTTTAACATAGAAGTATCTTGGATTTAATTCAGTTCAGTTTATTTGTAGTTTCAGTCACATCACATCAACTTCATCAAACAAATCAAAAACATAAATACATAAGATTTTTAGTGACCAAAACAGGCAGAAGCAAAAACATTCTTATGTGCCCATTACATACTTACTTACATTTTAATAGTTACCTTTGTTTACAATATAAATAAAACTTTCATGACTGACCTTCTCATATTTATAGTTTAAAATAACCCTCTAAGATGGACTGAGACAGTTTCTTTTTAAATTTAGAAAAAGACGGACATACCTTTAATTCTGTTTTACTTTTATTCCATAACTGAGCTCTTTGACTAAGACCTTTTCTAACTTTTGGTAAAATACATTTACAGTCATCTCTTAAAGGTGCATGGCGTAAGTTGCAAAGGTTTTGAACAAGGGCGCCATCTTTGGCGTTTTGTGGCACTGCACCCTCCCTACTATCAGCAGCTGAAGACGTATTTTACGCTTAAAAGATTCTTTTGACACATCGTTATTTTCTGCTAAATGTTTTCTGACTTAAGAAGACAAAGGTTTTTGTATGAAAAAGTAAATGCTGGCTATTTTATGTTCTTTTTGACTGAATGATCAGTTTACAAACTCCAAAAGTTACACAAGAAAAGATTATTGAGAGTTTGAGGAAAAGCTTTGTTTTAGCGTGAGAGAAAATTGTAAACAAGCTTTTTACAGGACTCATTTGTCATAAACTAAATGCTCAATGGCAATTTATTACTCTAATAAAACATAAACCTTACCAAGACAAACAGCTAAGCGCTAAGCTACTAAATCTGTGTCTAAATGTGCGATGTACTTCGACAGCCTGAGAGTCTTACCTTCTAATGAAAATAATCACCAGATGAACCTCTTATTGATCTCCAGCACAATTCCTCTTTCTCAAAAACATGTCCAAGTGCTCCTCGGTCCTGCAGTCGGCTTCATGCCATGCCGTTACGGTGGGCTAGTTGTTTTGAATTCTTCCGTGTGTTACGGGGGTTCGGAAGCTAGATGGCAGTATTTACCAATGATTATTTATTTTATTTTTCATTAAACAGCCTTTACAACAGCCGTCCATTGTATAAAACCGAGAGCTTTTGCTAAATAAATAGAAATAATGACGATAATCCAGTGAAGGAGGACGAGCGCGGGAAAATGCGACCAGCGCCACTCACTTTTATGAGCCTGTGTGCGCTCACAGAGGCAAACTCGGTAAGTTTACAAAACGTCATGGCGCACATCCAGGCAAGTGCCAATGGACGGTAATTTGATATATCGTAATATTGAACATTTTAACTTACGCAATGCACCTTTAAAGGTTGTATGGAGGATTTTAAAAAATGGTTGTCAGTCTTGGTCAAAAACAGTTGCATAGATTTGTAACAGCCTTGTACTTATGCTAAACAAAAAAAGAATTATAAAATATATAAACTGTGGACATGATGAGGCCAGTAAAACGTTGGCCAATATCTATTGGCCTGTTAACCTGTCAATCAAACCCTCAGTGTTCCTAAGTAACTCATTGGCCCAGTTACAGTGAAGGGTGTGGTCCTGGGAGGAAACATGTGCATCAATTGAAAAACAGCAACAGTTGTTGGATTTGAAAAATCCTCCATACAACCTTTAAACTGTAATTAACATTTTGCAATTTGAAATATTTTTGAACACCTTCAGGTAGTAAATAAAATTTGGTTTTAAACATAATTTCAAGAATCTTATCTGTAAATTGAATCTGTTAAAACAAAAATTTAATTAAATAATATTTATTGGATTTTTTTCTGTCTGAATAGTTCTTTACTTGAATATTTGGTCAAATCATCTGGATATTACGCATTTTGATAAGGAGTCATGTAGGGTTTGGGTTTTAGTTGACTAATCAATCAGAACTTGTCTTAAATCTAATACAGTCATGTTTGATAATTCAACTTGAACTAATATGTTTAAGACACGCTTTAACATTTTCCTGTTGGATTCACATTTTGTGTGTTTTTGTTTTGCAGATCCTCCTCTGTGAGCTCGGACGAGTCGACGGTCGAGATCAAAGTGGAGGAGGTGGAGGTCAGAGTGCACGAGGTCAAACAGGAAGTGCAGGAGGACAGAAGCGTAGTCCCGGAGGTCAAACAGGAAGTGCAGGAGGACAGAAGCGTAGTCCCAGAGGTCAAACAGGAAGTGCAGGAGGATACATGTGAAACCCAGGAGTTAAAACAGGAAGTGCAGGAGGACGCAGTGTCTCCGGTCATGAAGCTGGAGTGTGTCAGTGTCCCTGCAGGACCAGCTCACCTGCACACAAAAACACAGGTGAGTTCGGGATTAAACTCAAATAACCTGGCTCTAAAATCACAATCTTATTCACAAAATTTGAAAAACATGCGAGACTCTTAGACCAATCACAGCGCAGCATGGTGGTTTGGGCGGACGCTCACATTTGAACCCAAACAAACAAAAAACAAACATGGCAGCACCAACAGACAGCAATTGAGCCTCTTTTAGCAGAATTATGGACTGTTTTGATCTTTGAAAAACAAGCACACACGGAATATTTGTGCCTTTGCACATTTCAACTGTATTTAAAAGTGGGGTGATCAATCACAGGCACTGAAATAATGCCATGGAAACCTTTAAATTCAGCGGTACATGTGTCTTAAGTTGTAAAACCTTTAATAGATCAAACAGTGCTTTCTGTTTGTATGTGAGCACTGCTATGGCTCAATGTGTTTAAATCTCCCCACGTGTGATGGGTAGATGACGTGTCAACGTGTGTGTAACCCATTTCCCAAACTGGGTCGACCCTGTGTTAATGCATTCTAGCGCCATCAAGTGGTTTGATAAATGCACTGCAGTCACTGGGCTCAATCAGTGACGTGTTGTTAAGTTACAGCTGGTGAGACGCATTACTAACAGAAGACAACTTTTTATTTACTTGCACACACATGTGAAACGTTTCCCTTTACAGAAGTACATAAACTTGTGATTTTTTGACCTCATGCAGAAATACAATAAGAGAGAAAAAAAATCATAATTACCTATCACAAGATTCGATTCTGCGACCTCTTGTACAGAGCTACACCGGCTCACCCAGTTGAGCTACACTTATGGTGACATAACCTGAACGCGAATGAACTAACAACTCCTCAATTTGTGAGCAAACCTAATACGACTTCAGTCTACTGCTGTTAAATATTTGCTTGTGAGTAATTATTTAGTTGCTTATGGCTCTGTCAAGCTGCACATTTAAAGGCCCTAATCATTTTGGCTGCACAGTACAGCACAGTCTTTCCTCACGCTCAGAAACAGCTTTGTGTGTCAAAATCAAACGAGGGCGTCAGAAACACTCGCTCCGGCGTTGACACCATGTGACCCACAAGACACAGTAGATGTGTTGCTCACGTGACATTTCTTAAAGTGGCACACATGTTGACACGGCTCGGCACACGCGCCTTTTCTAGTGCTCCATACAGGTGTTGACGCGTCGACTCGTTTGGCCCATCACTAGTTTGTATGTGAGCACTGCTATGGCTCAATGTGTTTAAATCTCCCACGCGTTTATGGAGCTAACAGTCACACAGTATCCTTTAGAAAAATAATTCTTGAATCTGGTTGTAAACGGCATCAAGTCATTGTGCTTACGCACTTGGACAAAATTGTTTGTACTCCTCTGTTAACACAATGGTCACTGAAATAACTGGAAGTTGTGAAAATGCATTTTGACAAACCACGAGCCTTTGAACAGATGAGACCAAACTGGAGCTTTTTGGTAAGATACATCAACTATGTTCACAGAGGCAACATTCAAGCAAACCAAAAAAAAAGAAAAATGTGCTGCCGACTGTCAGAAAGTCTCAATCGCAGGTCATGAGTCTTCAACAGGAGAACGACTCAAAACAGCAGAATGTGTCCGAGAAAATCTTTGGACTATTCTGAAGTGTCTCTGAGTCCAGATCTTTGTCCCGTTGAACCTTTGTGGAAGGAGCTGACAAATGGATCTGGAGAAAACCCTTCTAACCTGACACCGGAGCAGTTTTGGACAAATCACACAAGTCTCACTGAGAGATACACAAATGGTCTGACTGCAGTAATTGTAAAATATAAAGTTATAAATACCACCATTTGTGTCCAGCCTTATAGCATCTCTTTTTTTTGTATTAATTCTGTTGATGAACAATTTAAAAACACTGGCTAATTTTGTTTAATTTTCAATAATTTTGTACTTTTGTAGCAATAAGTAACAATTTAGCATTTTTTGCCACTAGCTCCAGCTTTAACCCCAAACTAAGAAGAATGCTTACTTTCTAACCAACTTTATTGTTGCATTCCTTTTGTAAGTGTGCATTCCTTCTTCCGTGTGCCTCCAGGTCCCTCCGGAGTTCGACATCGACTCAGAACACAAAGGAGACTGTGCCATGAGTCCAGAATACGCCAAAGACATCTTCGACTACCTCCGAGAGAGAGAGGTGGGTTCTTCTCCGACCGGGTTGTACCAGTGTCTGTCGTCTTCATGTCACTGTTTCCTTTTCGAAGATTTTAAACATTGTCTATTTGTAAGCTGTCAAAAATAGAAAACAGAATGTAAATTACTGGTCTATATTTATTATTTATTAGAAAAATGCAATAGGATCGCTTTAATAAATAGATACATATAAAAAAATCAATCAACCTTTATTTATATAGCTCTTTACAACACAAAAAGTGACCAAAGTGCTTCACATTAAAACATAATAAAATACAAAACACATCAAATCAGTGCACAGTAACAGTAAAAGAAAAGATACAAAATAGACTTGTTACTACATTACTGAACGTTAAAAGTCATCCTGAACAAATGTGTTTTGAGTCTTGATTTAAAAAGACCAAAGTCTGTGATGGTGTGAATATCAGGTGAAGTTTGTTTCAAAGTCTAGGAGCAGCCACAGATAAAGAACCATCAGCCCAGTGTTTCAGCCTCAAGCAGGAGCTGGTTTGTCGACCTTAAAGCCCGACTAGTGTTCGAACATTTAAAAGTTCAGTCAAGTAAAAAGGCGCAAGGCCGTTAAGAGCCTTAAAAACAAAAATTAACCCTTGTGTCCCGTAAAGATAAAAGTTTCTAATCTCCTGTTAGCACCCTTTTACTCCACTGTTTTTGACGGCTTTAAAATCGAAGTAAAAAATATATTTTTCAAACTTTTTTGGGTTAAATCTGTTAATCCACTTCTGTTCTGACTAAAACAGAGGGAGAAAAAAAACTACAAACTACTTCTGCACAAAAACTACAAAATCACCAAAGTTAAAGTCGGGACTCATTTTTAACATGCCCAAAGCTGTAATAAAAGGTGAAAAAAAATTCCAGATTATATTCACATTTTATATGAAAAATGGGCCATTTTGTGTCACATTTTCACCTCCTCTGAAAATCAGCTTTTATATACTGTAATTTCTGCCCTATCGAGCGCACCTGAATATAAGCCGCACCCACTAGATTTAAGTAAGAAAAATGATAAAGTACATATATAGGCCGCACTTGTTAATAGTAAGTCTATGAGAATCTATCATTTTGCTGCATTGCTGTATAAGCCGCATAGTTCAAAGCTCATGAAAAAAGTAGCGGCTTATAATCCAGAAATTACGGTAAGTCTGTTAAAATATTAAAACACTGAGGATTTTTTTCAAATTTGTTATTTTTAGTCAGAACAGAAGTGGATTAACAGATTCAAGCAAAAAAAGTTCGAAAAATAAACATTTTACTGTAATTTTACAGCCGTCAAAAACAAGTGGAGTAAAAGGGCTCTAACAGAACATAAGAACAGCTCATGTGTAACAAGACTCTGGGTGTAGGAAAATTGTGAGTTGATTTTTTGTAAATATGACTTGATCAAAGCTTTGTAACAACGAGCATTTTGTACAAGTTGAAGGCGACTGAGTGCAGACTGGGAAACGCCCACATAAAGTATAATACGGCAAAATAAATAAGGCAAAACAGTTGTGTTTTAGGTTGGACACAGGTACTTTCTCAAGAGAACTGTAGGGGGAGCTCTACTGCTGAAGTTTCTTGGTTCTGCTTTAAAATCCACAGCACAACTCACAAACAAATGTATTTATGTGGGGTAAAATAATATTTTGTTGCGTTATCTAAATATAGAGACTAGTTTTACCTTAATTGTTTGTTTATATGTAATTTAAATTCTTTAGTCTGTTCGATGCTTTGAGGACAAACTGAGACTGGTATATGTGCATAGAGAGACTAGAGCAGTGCTTCTTCAAGTGTAGGGGGTCCTCCAAATCTTTTTAAAACATTGGTAATTTCTTATGATCTATAACGCTAAATATGTAATGTTTTAGATAGAAACCAGTACACCAGACAAAAAAAAAAACAGGAAACTAACATTTTATTCAAAGTTTGACATAAACTTGGCTTGATTTTCAGAACTATCCTGTCATGCCGATACGAAAAACTATAGGGAGTCCTTAGAAAAAAGTTTGAATCGATAGGTGGTCCCTGACTTGGAAAAGTTTGAGAACCCCTGGACTAGGAACTTCCTCTAAATATATTGATGCCAAATTCCAGCCATTTTTTTTTTTTTTTTTGCAAAAAAACTAGAATAAAGCAGTACCAATATATTGCCCATTCACAGAATAGTTTATGATGAAATCCATATAAAACTACTGTATCTCAGTCTTTCCCATTCATAGAGGAGATTATGGCGACCCCCCCATAGTCTAAAACGTTTGACTGATGAGGATATAATATTACTTGAAGCTGCTAGCATTGCAATAAACATAGGTAAGGAGTTATATTTAATCTATAAGCAATGTTTTTGATCAGTAGAAAGTGACTTTTATGCAAGAAAAACTGCATGAAATAACATATTTAAACATGGGCCACTAGTACCACCACGATCTCTACATAAACTTCGGTCTTAGCCTTGGTCTTAATTATTCCTCTGTTGGCCACTAGTGGCTCTCTCCAAGCTCTATACACTGTCAGTATAGAAGGTGTGGCTCCAGCCAGATGTGAGGGTGCAGTTTTTTTCATTGAACCTGACACATGCTCACGCCTGTGACAAGTGAGCAGCTGCTTTAGGATCACAGGCAAAAGAGAACTGTAGCAGCAGCTTCAGTTTGGAAAAAAACTGTAATAATAGAAATCTATTTGGTGAAATTCTATTTACTTGACAGATTTTAACAACTTTGTCTAGCTTGTTGACTTAATAAAAAAGATATAATGTATCTTTTAAACTATTTTTTACGTGTCGCCGCGTTAAAAAAATGTTGGCCTCTTTGGTCTTTCCATAGCATTCACACGTGTTCACTCTCACATCTGATTATCAAATGTCACAGGCGTGAGTATGTCAGGTTCAATGAAAAAAACTGCACCCTCACATCTGGCTGGAGCCACACCTTCTACACCAACAGAGGAATAATTAAGACCGGCTAGGACAAAGGGCAAGATCGGGTTGTGTATCTCCTTTAAACGTTTGTATTTTTTGTTCCACAGGAGATGTTTGTTCTGCCGGACTACATGTGCCAACAGTCCAGTCTGAACTCTGAGATGAGGGCCATCCTCATCGACTGGCTCGTCGAAGTTCAGGTGAGGGATTCTGGGAAATTGCCTGGTTATACACCATGTTTAACAGCAATGTAAATGGTAATCAGTCAGCTACTCAACATTTAGGTCGACTAACTCCATCAATCAATAAACACCTTTAGGTCAATGACTCTACTATACATATTAATCTTTTCAGGAAAACTTCGAGCTGTACCACGAGACCCTGTACCTGGCCGTGAAGCTGACGGACCACTATCTGTCCAAGACTCCTGTGCACCGAGAAATGCTTCAGCTGGTCGGATCCACCGCCATGCTCATCGCCTCCAAGTTTGAGGTTTGAAGAACATTTTGGAAATATTTACCCCAAAACCAGGCTGTAGTTTGTAAGAAATGCTTATAAGAGCTTGAATTTTGTAGATGGGTTTGAAAATGCTTTAATAATAACTTGCAGTTGTGTCTATCTCTTACATATTGTGACTAAAAACCACCAACAGTCTTTTCATTTTTTAAAAACTATGAATACCTTTTTGATCACATCCTTTTTTCTTGGGGTACTCTGATGCTTCAGCCAGTTTCATTTAGTGTTGTTCTGATACCTTTTTTTTTTTTTTTTTTTTTTTGTAACCGATCCAATACCGATATTTTGCCTCTGTTAATCTGCCGATACCGATATCGGTGCCGATATCAAATATTACATTATAATGGCTAAGTATGCAAATTATAGGTGCAGCTTTAACTCAAATTTAAATCTAATCATTTTTAATAATGGCTTCTGCAAACTAGACTCATAAGTCTCAAAAAGTAAAACGAATACTTAATAAAAGCTACCCATATAAAATATGCTATTGTTACTTCATAATATGCGTTTATTGTAACTGTTTTTTAAGCCTATTTTAGAGTCAAATTTTGTTGTTGTTTAGTTCTGGTTCAGACCAGGTTTAGACCTGGTTCAAAACAAGGACTGAACCAGGTCTGAACCAGGCCTGTTTCTTTAGAGTATATTCTTACTTAGTGCTTTTTCACCTCTGTGTGTCATAATAACAACAACAGTGAGGCCTGTAAAAAGACGCTCATCCTAATGAAATGCAGTGTATACAGAAGTCTCTGAGTTAGCATGTTAGCTTGTTAGCGCTGCTAGCTAGTGCTGCTGTTGGACCATTAGAGTTAGTTTGACCATAGTCCTTCTACTATAAAGGCTAAATGAAACACCACAGAGGTAATAAAATATGGAATATTTTTGTGGTTGAACTTTGAAGAGTTTCCACAAAACCTGTTCTATCTGGTCTGACTGTTAGCTGTAGCATTAGCCACGAGCAGAAAACAGATGCTGTAGCTGCATCTACGTCTCCTCATTCAGGACAATACAGGGTGGTATCAGTATCGGAACAACCGTAGTTTCATTTTACTTTGTAGAAACTGTTTAACATCGCATCATTGGAGCTCGTTCGCTTCACTGTAGGCGAGGACTTTATGAATTTAACCAATCACTTCTTTTGAGTCATTTTGTCGTCCAATAAGTAGAACATGTGTGTCAGTGATTGTTGCGAACTTGCAAATTAAAAAGTACAATATCATATTTTTCTAAGTTAATATTTGATTTGATACAAGGTCAAACTAGGAGGACATATACAGTCTGCTATCTCAACTCTTGGCCAACACACCGCATCTCTCCCGTTCGCTGATTGAACGACTGTACTTCCTGCTTTTTGGAAACCGTCATTTCAAATGTTCTAATTGTCACTGATGCTTCTTACGATGTTGTCAGGAGCGCAGCCCGCCGTGCGTGGATGACTTCCTGTATATCTGCGATGATGCGTACAAGAGGAGGAGCTTATCCTGATGGAGGGCAGCATCCTACAGACGCTCAACTTCGACATCAACATCCCCATTCCGTACCGCTTCCTCCGCCGCTACGCCAAGGTACAACTCTAACTGAAAAGAATGTATAAACAAGGCCACTTAATTCATAAAGTAAAGTGAGTAAATTGTATAGGTTTTTTTTTTGTATTTTGATCACAGTTTTGTCCAATATCTGATCAGGCAGTTGTTTGGGCTTTTCTTCTGTGAGAAAGCCGCTCTTACAGTGGTCCTCTGAGTCTGAGTTGGTTTGGAGAGAAACGATAACGACTTCTTTTATCTCTCTCCATTCCTAAGTCTGCAGTTTTGATTTGACCATTAACATGACTTTAAGTTTTATTCTTGTTTAAGTTTTATCCTCAGAAATTGACTATTGATATGGTCTTATTAAGCATCGGCCAAAGAAAAACCCATATCGGTCAAATTCTAGTTCTAACTGACAGTGAATGGTCAGACTGCTGGTAGAGTCCACAGTTACCACCACATTTCTATGGATTTTAGTTTATTGTGGGCACTAACAGCAGCTCTCCACCACCTTCCAAGTAGCTCCTCAAAGGATTTTGGAACCAGACATATCAGGCTTTTTACATTCATATTTTATTAGTTACATGCCTATTGCTGATAAACGTCCTTGTAGATTCATAACATTGTTTTATAACAAAAAGCTAGCGCCGGGTAATGTTTCATTTATAGCTCACGGTGCTCTTTATAAGCTAAAATGATTTGCATACATTAAAAGAAGTAGCTCACTAGGGCTGTAGTGGACCAAAGAAATTCTTGATCGACTAAAAACATGTCCCATCAACCGATTAAAAAGAGGGCGTGGAAAAGGCTCTGAAGCTAAAGGAAGAGTTATCAAAAAAATTGCAAATCAATGCTAAAATTAGTGTTGAAATTAGATTCTCATTTGAACAAATACAGAAAACATTAACCGGACAAATGTTTAAACAAAATCTGATATTTGAAACTACAATGTTTGATCATATTGGATTTTGTGTTGAAAAAAATCTGACTTTCTTGAAAGGAGATTCTGATTCTCATTGTGGTATCGGGAATCAAATCTATTTCTTTGTATCAAAATCGGGTTGGAAATTTTAGTATTGTGACAACTCTGCAAGAAACCTTGCTCAAAAAGACTAATAATATTCTGTAGTTCATGCAAAAACAATACAGTTTATGCAGAAAATGAAGAGGAAACAGTGTGTTTATATAAAAACAGTTCAGACCAATGATTCTGTTACTGTTGAAAACAAATTCCTTATGATCTAAATAAAAGAATTAGTTGACTAATAAAATTTTGGTCGACCAAGACTCCATCAACCGATTAATCGACTAAACGACTAAAGAACTACAGCTATATACCAGCATTTTTATTTAGTAAAAGTAGCTCTTTGGGGAAAAAAAGAGACCCATGGGACCCTTCTCTAGTAGTCTTTACAATGAGTGATTGTATACCCTAATGTTAGGATTGTGTGTGCTCCTGTCCTCAGTGTGTGAACGCAGGCATGGACACTCTGACTCTGGCTCGATACTTCTGTGAGCGGAGCCTCCTGGAGATGGACCTGGTGGTGGAACGAGGCTCACTGTTAGCCTCAGCCTGTCTGCTGTTGGCACTCGTCACCAAAGACCTGGAGGATGGTACGTGTCACAACATTTATGTCTGGTAAAGAATTACTTTAAAGTACCTTAGATTTGCCTGACTTGACCTGACCCTGGCTTTTTGATGATTCATATTTATTTTAACACTAAAGATACACAAAAATAAGAAAGTACAAATCATGTTTAGTTTATTGTTTTAGATGATTTTAATTCCTGTGCAGCTAGCTTAACTAACTTTTTTTTCGCCACAGTTGTACAGTTTCGTTTGCACACACTCAAACACAAAGTCCTTTTGTAATGACTTATGTGTTTTGTATGTGCTTCAGACTCCCTGTCTCCAGTTCCACTCGGGCTATCACCTGTCAGAGCTGAGTCCTGTGGTCCGAAAACTCTACTTCAGTCTGTCTGCACCGCTGGACGACAAACTCAAGTCTATACGCAACAAGTACTCTCACAAGTATGTGTCTACTGTACAAACACACTCACAAGTATGTGTCTACTGTACAAACACACTCTCACAAGTATGTGTCTACTGTACAGACACACACTCACAAGTATGTGTCTACTGTACAAACACACTCACAAGTATGTGTCTACTCTACAAACACACTCTCACAAGTATGTGTCTACTGTACAAACACACTCTCACAAGTATGTGTCTACTGTACAAACACTCTCACAAGTATGTGTCTACTGTACAAACACACTCTCACAAGTATGTGTCTACTGTACAAACACACTCTCACAAGTATGTGTCTACTGTACAAACACTCTCACAAGTATGTGTCTACTGTACAAACACACTCTCACAAGTATGTGTCTACTGTACAGACACACTCTCACAAGTATGTGTCTACTGTACAAACACTCTCACAAGTATGTGTCTACTGTACAAACACACTCTCACAAGTATGTGTCTACTGTACAGACACACTCTCACAAGTATGTGTCTACTGTACAGACACACTCACATGTGTCTACTCTACAAACACACTCTCACAAGTATGTGTCTACTGTACAAACACACTCTCACAAGTATGTGTCTACTGTACAAACACACTCTCACAAGTATGTGTCTACTGTACAGACGCACACTCACAAGTATGTGTCTACTGTACAGACGCACACTCACAAGTATGTGTCTACTGTACAGACACACTCTCACAAGTATGTGTCTACTGTACAAACACACTCACAAGTATGTGTCTACTGTACAAACACACTCTCACAAGTATGTGTCTACTGTACAAACACACTCTCACAAGTATGTGTCTACTGTACAAACACACTCTCACAAGTATGTGTCTACTGTACAGACACACTCTCACAAGTGTGTGTCTACTGTACAAACACTCTCACAAGTATGGGTCTACTGTACAAACACTCACAAGTATGTGTCTACTGTACAGGCACACTCTCACAAGTATGTGTCTACTGTACAAACACTCTCACAAGTATGTGTCTACTGTACAAACACACTCTCACAAGTATGTGTCTACTGTACAAACACACTCACAAGTATGTGTCTACTGTACAAACACACTCTCACAAGTATGTGTCTACTGCACAGACACACTCTCACAAGTATGTGTCTACTGTACAAACACACTCTCACAAGTATGTGTCTACTGTACAAACACACTCTCACAAGTATGTGTCTACTGTACAAACACACTCACAAGTATGTGTCTACTGTACAAACACACTCTCACAAGTATGTGTCTACTCTACAAACACACTCTCACAAGTATGTGTCTACTGTACAAACACACTCTCACAAGTATGTGTCTACTCTACAAACACACTCTCACAAGTATGTGTCTACTGTACAAACACACTCTCACAAGTATGTGTCTTCTGTACAAACACACTCTCACAAGTGTGTGTATTGTACAGACACACTCTCACAAGTGTGTGTCTACTGTACAGACACACTCTCACAAGTATGTGTCTACTGTACAAACACACTCACAAGTATGTGTCTACTGTACAAACACACTCACAAGTAAGTGTCTACTGTACAAACACTCTCACAAGTAAGTGTCTACTGTACAGACACTCTCACAAGTAAGTGTCTACTGTACAGACACACTCACAAGTAAGTGTCTACTGTACAAACACTCTCACAAGTAAGTGTCTACTGTACAGACACTCTCACAAGTAAGTGTCTACTGTACAAACACACTCTCACAAGTATGTGTCTACTGTACGACGCACACTCACAAGTATGTGTCTACTGTACAGACGCACACTCACAAGTATGTGTCTACTGTACAGACGCACACTCACAAGTATGTGTCTACTGTACAGACGCACACTCACAAGTATGTGTCTACTGTACAGACACACTCTCACAAGTATGTGTCTACTGCACAGGCACACTCTCACAAGTATGTGTCTACTGTACAAACACACTCTCACAAGTATGTGTCTACTGCACAGACACACTCTCACAAGTATGTGTCTACTGTACAAACACACTCTCACAAGTATGTGTCTACTGTACAAACACACTCTCACAAGTATGTGTCTACTGTACAGACGCACACTCACAAGTATGTGTCTACTGTACAGGCACACTCTCACAAGTATGTCTACTGCACAGACACACTCTCACAAGTATGTGTCTACTGTACAAACACTCTCACAAGTATGTGTCTACTGTACAAACACTCTCACAAGTAAGTGTCTACTGTACAGACACTCTCACAAGTATGTGTCTACTGTACAAACACTCTCACAAGTATGTGTCTACTGTACAAACACTCTCACAAGTATGTGTCTGCTGCACAGACACACTCTCACAAGTATGTGTCTACTGCACAGACACACTCTCACAAGTATGTGTCTACTGCACAGACACACTCTCACAAGTATGTGTCTACTGTACAGACACACTCTCACAAGTATGTCTACTGTATAGGCGCAAACTCACAAGTTTGTGTCTACTGTACGTTTATTTAAAAAAAAAAGGTTGGAAAATTTGAAAAAATATTTTTAGTAAAAAAAAAAAGTTTTTGATTTGAGAAAAAGATAGTAAAAAGTGTGTAGATCATAGATATGCTGGTAAATATTTTTTTGGTCTTAATTATTTTCTCAGATCTACCTGGCAGCTCTAATGCATTTTTAAAAGAATCTGAACATTGTAGATTTATTTTTAACTATATATTTCTGTATTCTGACCAAAAACTAGCTAGACTGGCGTCAGAGAGCAATACAGAATTGTAGACAGTTTAATCGACCAATCAGAACAGAGATGAAGCAGTGTGTTGTCCAAGAGTCAGGACCAACCTGAGTTATACCAGACATGTTTCCCCCACACTTTATATGAACAGTGCATTCACTTTACCAGACAACAGCTTTTATCAGTCACTGCTCAACAACTACAGCAGCAAATGTGGACTTAAGGAAATATATATAGTGTCAAATATAGAGACAAAGACATGGAGATGAATAAAGTCATCCAACAGTCCAAATTGTAGCTATAAAATGCTTAGGTTACATTTTTAATCAAGCCTTATTCTGCTAAAGAAGTCTCACCTGCCACTGTTTTGTTTCCAGGGTGTTCTTTGAAGTGGCCAAGTTGCCGATGGTGGACCTGGACGTTCTGGAAAACTCTTTGTTCAAACACGAGAAAACCGAAGAGCCCATCTCGACTTAAAACCTCCCGTCGGACTCTGTAAATAACCTGTGAATATGTCTATATTTATACCGTTTGTACGTCTTTTATTACTTTTAAAATAAATGTGCAACAGAAGAATTCAGACGTGGGCATTTGTTCGCCAGTAAGTTTTAGCATTTTTCTACAGTTAACATTGTTTTTAATGTTTTGTTTTTTTTACAATCCGAATTAAAGTAAAGGCCCAGTTGTGTGTAAATAGTGAAGAATTGTTCATCTGTTTGAGTTTATTTTACTGCCTACATTTTATTACACTGTTATTGACCATATGTGTGTTTTCATGTTGTATTGTACAGACTATTATCATGTCACCTTTTATATTTGTACAAAAGACGACAAAACCAGATGCTTTTAAAACGGCGTCATGCGTACTCTTAAAATAAAGTCTTTTGAGAAAATGTGTTTGTACGAATGTTTAATTTAGAGGCAAATGTAACTCTGCCAGGGATGGTGTTTTCTTCCATTCTAGGTTTTCAGCACAACATGTTTTAGTTAAGTTGGTTTTCTTCAATCAAACAGAAAACAATTATATCTTATGTCTTACTACCAGACCTTTTACACTGACATGACCGAAGGAGCTGATGTGAAGAAGACAAAAACAAGGATACAAAATATGCAGTGATTTTTCTACAGAAGCAACAAGGTAAAGACACAAATGCAAAACATCTACTTGAGATTTTAAGAATAAATGTACTGCTAATTTTCAAGTAATTCTACATTTCCATATCTTAACCTTGCAAGACGGTCAAAAGTAACGTCAGTCAGTGTAAAATAATATTTGGATTAAACTAGGGATGCACCGATACCATACCTGGATCGGATATCGGTGCCGATCCAGGACATTTTGCTGGATCGGGTATCGGCTCCATGATATCGGTTCAGCCGATACCATAGTTGTGTCTTTAATTGGACATAATGAGACTAATTTACAGGGTGGTGTTGATCTAGAACATTTCATATTATTGGGCATTTTATTCAGATTAAGTTGTTAAGTTGTGACTTGCACTATGAACAACAGTTACATAACACATTTGGACCAAATGTATGAAGTTTTTATTAGAAAAGGAAGCAATTTCAGTCCTTTCACTGGTATCGGTTGATATCGAGTATCGGCAGATAGTTAAAGCCAAATATCGGGATCGATATCGGAACAGAAAAAGCTGGATCGGTGCATCCCTAGATTAAACTGCATGTGCTGTTTCTGACTGTTTATAACTGACTAGTACATTCATTTAAAATATTTTCTGGGTGCACGGTAGCAGAGTGGTTAGAGCTCTGGCTTCCCAATAAGGAGGTCGTGGGTTCGACTCCCGGGTCGGACCATATCAACATCTCACGATCTCTCTGGGTGGAGTTTGCATGTTCTCCCCGTGTCACCGTGGGTTTTCTCCGGGTACTCCGGTTTCCTCCCACCTCCAAAAACATGCATGTTTAGGTTAATTGGGCATCACTGTAAATTTCCCTCAGTGAGTGAATGAGAGAGTGAGTGGTTGTCAAACCCTGCGGCGAGTTGGCCACTGTCCAGGGTGTTTCCCTGCCTAAGGCCCAAAGTCACTGGAATAGGCTCCAGTCACCTGTGACCCCTAATGGGATTAAGCGATAGAAAATGAATAAAATATTTTCTTGAATGCCTTTACTGAGGTACACGCTTTTATTGTATCATCTAGACCAGGGGTCTCCAACCACTGGTCCGGGGCCCAAAACCGGGCCGTGAGCCATCTGCTACCGGGCCCCAGTGGATTTTTTTTAAATATATTTTTACTTAAAGGTTGTATAGAGGATTTTTCAAATCCAACAGCTGCTTGCTGTTTTTCAAATGATGCACATGTGTTTCTCCTCCCAGGGCCACACCCTTCACTGCAAATGGGCCAATGAGTTACTTAGGAACACTGAGGGTTTGCTTGACAGGTTCACAGACCAATAGATATCGAGGCACCTCATCATGCCCACAGCGTTTTACTGGCCTCATCATGCCCACAGCGTTTTACTGGCCTCATCATGCCCACAGCGTTTTACTGGCCTCATCATGCCCACAGTTTATATATTTTTATAATTCTTTTTTTGTTTAGCATAAGTACAAGGCTAAAGAATTACTCCTCTCACTGAGGTACATCTACTTTTGATATTTGTCCTGAACCTTATGTTTACAATATAAACCTGTTCCTCTTCGATTGTATGAAGTTTCTCTGAATTTGAATCTCTCCTGCAGACAGTCAGGGAACTTAAAATGACATTATCTACAAGATCATGTCATTTTAACACATTTAATTTGATGAATATAGGGTTTGTTAGTCCATAATAATCAACACAATTTACAATTCTAATGGCTTTCTTTTGCAGTATAAAGATTGGTTGTATACCGGTAGTTGTTTTGTAATTATTCCTCCATATTTCCAAACCATAATTGAGGTATGGAGAAATTAGGGAATTGTACAATAGGTGTAGTATAATTCACTTTTTGACATTAAGGATTAAAAGTAAAATTAAGCTAATGACTAAAACGACTTTTTTTTATTTCTTTTAACCTTTAAACTGTATATGGTGTTTATATGGCATTGCCTACTGTTCCAAAACTTTTTTTTGTGTTTTTGTATTGCAATTTATCAAGTTTCAGGTGAAAATAGTCAAACTAGCTGTGTGTGCAAAGGCCAGTGTCATTTCTACACTCTTTGTCACATCAGCATTTATTACCCACTCAAAATGAGCACTAACTCTAAGACCTGCCTTGGCCTTTTCCCCAGTGCGTTTCAGAGAGGTTGTTATGTTTGAAATGTGTTTGTGGGAGGAGTTTAGTGGGCGAGCTTCACTTTAAATTGTCCAGCACTGATACAATGGAGATAATCCAACGATTTCTTCTTACAAACCTTAGTCTGAGCCATAGTTTAAAAAAATCTACTCGTGTTGCTATGTCCAGTAAAAGAGTGCCAATATGTCATGGAGTAGGCATGTTCAAACTGCGGCCTGGGGGCCAAATGCGGCCCTCAGACCTTTTGAAAAATTGGTCCAAACAACAATAAAAAATGCATTTTGCACTAAGTTTAATTCAAAGCCAATATCTCGTTGTTTTACTACATACCATTTTTGATACTAAGACTGACTGAATGTCTTGTGTAAAAATATATTTACTTGAATAATTTCAATGCATGGCTACTTTTCTATTGCCCAGTGTGGTCTTTGGTGAAAAAAATGTGGACGCCCCTGACACAGAGCAACAAATATGTAAATGCCATAACAAATGCTGGGCTTAGCAAAAGTGCAAGTTGATATATCTATTAGGGCTGGGTATTGCCAGGAGCCTTCAAATAAATATACCTATCCCATCCCAGTATATCTCAATAGAATTATCCCAATATGAAACATAAATATTTATTTATTATTTTTTTTTTTTATTCACCTTGTGCCAAATGTACACAGATATTTACATGCACAGTATACAGCCATTATGCATAATCAAATTAATAAAAAAACAACAACATAACACACATACTAACACACAAAATCAAAAGTAAATTCAAGTACTACCACTAATAATAATAATAATAGCAATAATAGTAATAATAATAGTAATAATAATAATGATAATTAAAACCGCGCGCGGTGATATAGGCCCTCGCCCCCCCTTGCGACCGCGGAGCATGAGCCACCGCGGGCTACGAGCCACCGCGACGGGCCCGCCTCTCGTCCACGTGCGTTTTCTGCCTACAGCACTCCTTCCCTATTGCTACACTCTATTCACTGAAAGGACAAATGATGACATTGTCAAAGCTGCACGGTTGAAGATAGAGGTATGCTTTCATTGGCTTTTTGTTCGGCATCCCGAAGGCAATAAGTGTGCCAAATTTCAAGTCTCTATGACAAAGTAATTTTTTTTCATTCAATGTGAATGTTTTCTATGTATTTCAATGGGAAATGTTTGACGTTGCCACGGTAACACGGTTGCAAATAAAGATATGCTTCCATTGACCTTTTTGTTTAGTATTGGATGGAGAATGTGTGTGTCAAATTTCAGCTTTCTAGGACAAAGTAAAAATTTCCACCCTACCACTCACCCTACCCTCCACTCTGGCCAAATCTGTCAGTTCTCCATTGAAAAACATGGGTTTTGCATTTTTTCCTTTGCCATGGCCAAACGCTTGCAGATAAACATATAGTCCCATTGGGTTTTTTGTTCAGTTTGATGTGGAGAGTTATTGTGGTGAATTTGATGCATTTTGGTGAAACTAAAAATTTTATCCCATTCAAAAGTAAGGGGGCGCTGTGTTAAAACGGTTCAGGATAGAGGCGTGTCATGATTGACTTTTTTGTTCAGAATGTGAAGCACAATGTGTGTACCAAATTTCAGCTTCCTATGAGAGGAAAATATTTTTTCCCCATTCAAAAAGTTTTGCGTCTCCATTGGATAACATGGGTTTTTTGTCATTTTTTCGTTGCCATGGCAACACGTTTGCAGATAAAAGTATACTCCCATTGTGTTTTTCATTCAGATAGGTGAGAAGGATGTCTGTGCCAAATTTCATGTGTCTACGACAAACTAAATTTTTTGGGTCAATGCAATTTTCAAGGTGGCGCTGTGGAGCAATTCGATGACGTAGATTTTTTTTAAGTATATCGTTAGATGCGGCTTGCGATTTAGAACAAAATGTATATTAATGCCGGAGAATAAAAAAATTTGTGTCAGAAATACGCATATTTAAACACATTGGAAAACGTCACTTTTGATTTGTGGCGTTGCCACGCCCACATTTTTTAAGATATCAGAAAACTATCAAAAAACTCAAAGGCTCAAGGGTCTGCTGATGTTAGTTCCAAATTTTCACCCTATTTAACATAAAAAGAAAAATGGAAAAAAATAAAATGTGAGATGAAAATTTTCCCAAAAATCAGGTTCCGCCCACGATAGCCGACGCCCTGTAGGGTTTAGGGCAGGGTCATAATGTAATATTTTACTTGTCTTGACACGAGCTATGTTTCTGCCAAATTTCATTTGTCTGTGATAAAAAAGGTCTGTCATTGCCGTAATGTTTTTTGATTTTTGAGGGGCACTAGCGAGTCATTTTAACACATTAATTTTTTTGCTGTACGAAAAACACAATTTTTCGCCGACCTTGAATTTTGGGTCAAATATCATGACTTTTCGTTAACGTTCAGGGGGTCAAAATTAAGGTTAAAGCGCAAGAAAAATAATAATAATAATAATTAAAACCGCGCGCGGTGATATAGGCCCTCGCCCCCCCTTGCGACCGCGGAGCATGAGCCACCGCGATGAGCCCGTCTGTCGTCCTTGTGCGTTTTCTGCCAATAGCACTCCTCCCCTATAAGCTACATCGTATGCTTCTCCATTCACTGAAAGGACAAATTATGACATTGTGACAGCTGCACGGTTGAAGATAGAGGTATGCTTTCATTGGCTTTTTTGTTCATCATCCCGAAGGCAATAAGTGTGCCAGTTTTCAAGTGTCTATGATAAAGTAATTTTGTTCAACAGCAGAGAAATCTATTTGAACCATGGCTTTTGAAATACAATAAAAAAACACTCAGAGAGCAACCGTATTTACTCACTTTTATTCAACCGACAGAAAACTGACGACTACTCGCACATCCTAATGTTTTTTTGTAGCTGTGCTTCTCACTTGCATTCCTATAAAAATTTTGTTTTTTTGTCATCTATATATTATATTTATAATTCTCACTATAGTCTATAATGTTCTTCAAAACAAAACACTTTTAACATTGCATTTAAGGCATAGATACGATATTATTTTTTGTGAGATCATATTGAAATAACAAACTCCAAGCAGCTTGGCTTATATATCTAATGTTTTTCTAAATTATCATGTTTGTATTTTAGTAATTGTTGTTTTATATGCCTTAACAGAGCAAAATATATAAAAATCTTTTAAAAACAACCCAGTGGAGATCTTTTGCACTTGGTTATAATACATAAACTTGATAAATAGATTTCATCATTATTAGAGCTTGTACTGATCCTACAAACTAACCCTCAAAAATTCTGAAGTCGGTTTCTAAATTTTAGTAAATTCATTATCAAAGCAAAGATGACATAGTCATTTAATTTTCTCTATATGGACTGAACCAATTTTGAAGGAACCTATGCCTGTTGTGACACTGTATCGTTCATGGATATATGACTCAATTATAATGTACTTACTTAGGATGATCAATCGGAAATTTATATTATGGTATCATGTGATTAGTATGTGCAAACGAGAATTAAACGAAATAATATAACTGGTAGTATTTGTTATAAATCAAAAATACCAAGAAGAATAATAGTAATATATTATTTATAATATTTTTTTTTAAGTTTAGGGGGTCCTCACCCGCCTCCTTTTTTCTTGTATTTTTCAATCATATGTGAAGCCTTTTTTGGGAGATACTCAAGGATTGTTGTGTGTTAATTTTTGATTTGTTGGCGTGAGGCTCTAGTATTGGATTAGAAGCTCTGCCAAAAAGAGAAATCATGATTTTTTTAAGTTTACTAAAATTTTCTTTGTGTAAATTATAGATAATACTCATTATAGCTAGTGTTCATCTAGCCAGCGAACCTGAAATTGACGAGTAGATAAATGGAAATGTAATAATAAAAGATAAATGATTTAATGTAAATTTAATAATAGGTGTCATCTATTTAATAAATTCAGAATATAATACATTTTGGGAGTTAGCATGCTACGTTTTAAGTATCTTTTTTCTTATATTAAATAAGGCAATAGTTTGATCTTTAAATTTGTGTAAGTATAGCAGGGTGTATATCAAGTAATCTATAAGTTATGCTAAGGTGTATGAATGGGGAGGCTTGTGTCACCTAATAAGGTTCATCGCTCTGGTCTGACTGACAGCTAAACTGCCCCCAGAGCTCAGCCGAGCCTAAAATAGCCGGGCCCTAAAGTGTGGGCAAACATTCTTAAGTTCCTAAGTCCCAATTGTTAATTTTGCCAATCAGACTAGGGGGGGCAGTAAAATGATATATTTTGGTTAATATTGACTAAAACAATGCCAGTATCCTATACATTTTTTTACTGTTCGCCACATTCGCCCACATTCGGTAATTTATGGGGTTTAGGGTTGGGGGGTCCTAAGGTTCCGACAGGCTGCCGCATTCTTGGTCTCTTACTTGGGGTTCCAGGCTCTCTTGAGAAGCCTTTCGGCGTTGGGTTTTCGTATTTGTAAATATGCGGCTTTCTGTTTAACTTCTATGCGTATTCTACTGTTAACACACCCTAAGTCCTTATCCTTGCCCTCGTACTGTACCCATTTTTTACCACATGTATTAAACTCAGCTCTCTCCTCTTAGTGGAAAATAATTTCATTTTCCTCCCTGAACCTTGGCGACGGGGCAAAAGTTCTGTATATATGTCATATCAGGCGTGCAGAATAGGTTCTGGTAACTTTTAGCTTCGGCTCTCGCCTTTTGTAAAGTATTTTGCCCTTGTCTGGTTTACATAGATGCTTTTCGTTTTTCCACCCCAACTTGGCCTTTTTATTCTTCTCCTTTCTGTTGACCACGATGTTGAGATTATGCTTGCTCACTATATGACTTAGAAGACCACATTTTGGCAGTATGCATTTAAAACCCGCTTCGTTCCCACCTTGGGTGTGGGCTAATCCACCACCTTGTAGTTGAAGTTCGCCTCATGCATCCGTACATTATTCATGGGGTTATAGTTTGTACTGACCCCCTTTGGAATGTTAGAAACAAAGTATGCCTAGTGCTGGCGCACCATCCAGTCCTGAAGGCGATAGATGAATGAAGCTGCTCTGCGCTGGCCGTTACGAAGTTTGGCCTATGTGGGGAAAAACATTGGCTGCCTACATGAAATAAGGGCGCGTTCTTAGCCTGGTTGCTTATCTACTCAACCCACCGTTATTCCTATATGGTCGCCCGACACACCCCCCCATACGCCCCGTTATGGAAAATCCTTGCTTAGTTTTGTCCTTCTGTTGGTCCCTTTCTAAACGTTCGTGGCCCTATGTGGCGTCT